>CAKALU010000171.1:25459-68649 GCA_916700995.1 Hozukius guyotensis
TTATGGATCATCATTTAAATACATTAAACCTTTACAATCAAGTCCACGTGGTAAAACCAAATAGGGTGATTGTTGAAATATGGGTGTGTTTAAAAAGGCACAAAGCGAAAGTGAAACTATAATATTTTACTGTTACAAGGCGAAAGCTTCAGTTACTACCAAAATATATGACCAAATAAAGGAACTACTAAAAGAATATAATAACAAAACTGCAACTAAATACTCCTATATATGCATCATCCACAACATTTCCTGTCAGGAAACTAAATTGCAAAGCTCCTCCACTTGTGTGCAACCCCCCTGCACTCAGTATGTGACCAGCCTAAATCCTATATCTGCTCATTAGGTTTTTTCAAATAATTAATTCGACTTTATTTATCCCAAGTCTGGCGCTGTCATAATGTTAATCAGAGTTGAAATTTCGCACCCCACTCATTCCCTGACCCCTTGGCACCCGGATTGGCATGTTGTAATAACCTGAATCTCTCAACAGAAGCTGCGATAATTGTTACCCTATTAGCATGCAAATTGTTTAATTAATATTATTATGAGGAAGTATATAATCCGCTCGTCACTTGACCCCCAAGCCCAAATAACAACCCCTCTGTATTGCAGTGTGTGTAGCCTTACATTTTAATGAACTCCTCAGAAATGATCTCGCCTATTTATCCATCTTCCAGCCTTTCGTCTTTTGAAGCTCTTTTGTATTTTAACTTTAATTTTAACGCACACGGACAAGATCTTATGAATAATTCCTTCCCCATTCATTTCTTTCTTCTTTTTTTTTGAACATCTAAAAATTCAATAATTGCTTTTCGTTCATTTCCAAGCATATATATGTGCTGTCCCCCAACACACACATACACACGCAGAGAGAGGGGCTCAATGAAAGGCAGCCCTTGACACAGTCTCCAGAGACATTGCATTTAAATCCGTTTTTCTACAACCGGGTGACATTGTCAGATTCTAGCTTTAATTAACCCGATAATAAGGCGAACAAGGCCAGCATTCAGCCGCACTGTTGCTCTGCCTTGTTACCTTTTTTATAACTGGCCCTTTTGGCAGCTGTTCACATGGAAAAATAATAATAAATATGTGGGTTTTTTTATTTTTTCCCCCTCCCTCATTGAGAGTTTTGAGTCGTCTGTTTTCAGCTGGACACATCGTCTTTATTGCATTTATGTATTGTTGATGTGAATCAATAAGAGCACAGGAGGCCTATAGACTAATTGATTCAACTTTCCATCCAAAGAGATGAATTCCAGGAGGGCTGAGAGA
Organism: Hozukius guyotensis; assembly: GCA_916700995.1. Classification (NCBI taxonomy): domain Eukaryota; kingdom Metazoa; phylum Chordata; class Actinopteri; order Perciformes; family Sebastidae; genus Hozukius; species Hozukius guyotensis. The sequence goes on from CAKALU010000171.1 coordinate 26,738, forward strand.
GATCATGACAGATAGCATATATACCTCAGCACAGATCAGGGGTTTCCCTTAAATATAGTGTTTTATTTTACAAGGAAAATGGGTGAGCATAGGCTAAAATGTGCATTTATGTGGATTTCTAAAGAATATTGTGGAGAATCTGCCCTTTCTAAGAAGAATTGGTAGTATAGATTTGGGACATTACTTTTTAAGATGTCTTCCCCCAACTGCCCCACAATCCTAATGTTTAGGTTAGATGAGTGGACTTCAATTGTTTGTCACCATTTTTGCATTTATAGTCAAAGTGTTTTTAAATATTGTGTTTTATTTTAGAATAGTCAGAATCAGAATCAGAATCAGAATCAGAATCGTGTTTATTGCCAGGTGTAAGAGGTATACACTAGGAATTTGCTTTGGTTTTATTGTGATAATAGTGATAATGTATTTGCCAAACAGTGCCTTTTCAACTACTGAAATACTGTAGCTTCATATTCGTGTTGATTTGTTATCATCACTTTTTTTAATTATGCAATGCAATCCTCATGCTTTTGGATATTAATAGCCACTATTTATGGGATTTCCAAAGAATATTGTGGAGAATTTGCCCTTTCTAAGAAGAATTGGTAGTATAGATTTGGGACATTACTTTTTAAGATGTCTACCCCAAACTGCCCCACAATCCCAGTGTTTAGGTTAGATGAACTTCAATTGTTTGCCACTATTTTTGCATTTATATTCAAAGTGTTTTTAAATATTGTGTTTTATTTTAGAATAGTGATAATGTATTTGCCAAACAGTGCCTTCTCAACTACAGAAATACTGTAGCTTCATATTCGTGTTGATTTGTTATCATCACTGTTTTTAAAATATGCAATGCAATCCTCTTGCTTTTGGATATTAATATCCACTATTTATGGGATTTACAAAGAATATTGTGGACAACTTGCCCTTTCTAAAACAACAAAACACTACTTTTTTCCTGCTATTTGATATTTCACTGCATGTGTCACCTCAATGCGTATAACCCCTTCACCTTAAGCACCTTTTATAAGATAAAACAGCATTGCCGCCATTAGAGATTACACTTAAATTTATTCTCAAGAGTGACTGGAAGATAGTATGACCAGTAACACACCCTGAAGCCTGGAGAGTGTATTATATCTATGATGAGATGATGCTTTTAGCCACTTTACACTCGGAGCCAGACACACGTTATTGTTTTCTGCTATTGTTGCTTCATGCCAGATGTTTATTTTATCATTTAGGAGTGTTAAATGTTGTTAGAATCACTTAAGGGTTGCTCTTAAATCCACTACTGATGAATGAGGTGAAGAAAAACAGCAGTGGCACTGACGGAGTGCATGGGAAAGTCACACACCAACTCTCCACACTCACTCATTCACTTACTTAGATTCAAATCAAGAGTTCAAAAGTCCAATGTACAGCCTAGAAATTCACACACATGTTTTCTTTGCACCCCTCAAAGTGTCTTTTTGAGGCTAAACAAATAGAAGTCAACCACCTCTAGTTGCACTTTATCTTTTCCTCCCTAAATACGTCTCTTTACTGCCAACTTTACATGTTGTTTGAGTCTCCTAAGAGGATTTTGGAGCTCACCTGACTCCAGATAACCAGATAAGTGAAACTCATAGGCGTGCCAACTTAATATAGGTGTTCTAATGATAGCCTACACCCCAACCCCCCCCCTTCCTAAAACAGACACAGGTCTTATCAAGACGCCCATCCAACAATGATGCTTACTTTAGCAGCACAGAATCAAATTCATTTTTAATTAGGCAGGCAAATTAATAGGCAGCAGTTTAGGAGTTTAATTACTCAATTAACTTCACGCACGTTAATTTTTAACTATCTAAATTAGGTTGCACATTATTCGATTTGATGATAATTATAGAATTAAATCTAAATTAATTGTTTTGGATGATTTGGATGAACTAGATGCAATTCCAATTAAACAGTAAGGGAGGAAAAAAAAGAAGCTGGATGCCATTTTAAGCTCGCAAATCCTTTGATTCGATTTTAAGCAAGAAACTCTGCCTGGAAATTTTTCCTCTGATCCTACAAATTCTCTCTCCCTCTAATCCCACAATTAAAAGTTTCCTCCCATCTAATTATCTGTAATTGTGCCGCTGTCAAAGTAGAATGGAGAAGTGAAAGCGATTGATTTGGACTTTTAATTCAGTTCATTTCTGATAGAAGAGAAAGTAATTCCCTTCAAATTACCTCATTCAATCCTGACACCCTAATGCCCTTCAAAATCTTTTTTTACTCCCCAGCATTTATATATTAAAAATGAAGCTAGAATGACTAGTGCCTCCTAATAATAATAACCAAACTTCCATTAGAATAATAATTTCATTTCAATTAAAACTGACTTATCACCTTTGCTAAAACGTGCTTAATATGCCGAAAATTATCAATGCTTGAAGGAGCCCAAACTGGGGAGTCTAATTGTAATCAGCAAATCAGAGGTGCTTGTCACTGCCGTGCCTTTGCAGAGAGGCAGTCTCGGAAATAGAACTAATTTACTCAACTCCCCCGGGAAATCCGCTCAACAGATTAACATTTTCAAAATATAGTAATGATATAATTTGAGAAATGGTGACGCCAATTTGTGAGGAGCCTTTGTGCAGGATAATTTGCATTTTTTTCCTCCTTCGCCACCGCCTGCATTTTGCCCCCGTTAATTACAGCTCTGCAGATGAAGGGTGTGCTGTTTGACTCAGTGCTTATTATTCAACTTCAATATAATAATTCAACTCTACAGGAATATAAAAAAGTGTAGCCTATCCCAATTTTAAGCCATCCTCCCCATATAATCCCAAATGGTTTTGGATGGGTGAAAATATGTGCATATAGGTATATAGTCTGCCTGTCACTGTGGGTGTCTGTTATTATTATAACTCATATAGCTGCTGTGCATGACTCTGTGTGTGTGTTTATAACAAAAACACTTGCAAATGATGGGTTTGTTTGATTTTAAGCACCATGGACAGCATCAAACACCCCAAAACTTACAGTTTCCTGAGAGAGATGTGTAATAAATAAACTTCCCTACATCTACACAATGCATTATGCAGGTGTATTAAACTGTGATGCGTCTGCACCGAGCAAGTGCGTTCACAAGACTTACATCTCTAAACTTTGGCGACTAATCCAAGTACAAAAACTGTGGATAAAGTTGCGACAAGGCGCTGAGAAATGAAGCTATTTATTATTATCCTCAAACTAGTTGCTGCAAGGGCTTGTGTAGTTTCTGACTGCAGCCAAATTGGAAGTGATGGCAGGATGGCTAGCAGTCCCTCGCCGTTTCCTCACATTACAAAGAGATCTGGTAGAAACTGAGCGGTGACTGTACTCTGCAGCCCGGCCATCTGCTGCTGTACAGAAAATACCGAACACCCCAGAGATATTTACTGTAGAAATACACTGCAGCAAAACAAGACAACATGTTCTGACACAAAAAGACAGATTGAAGCTTAATGTGAACTTTTGAGACGCATGCTGAACAAACTTACAAGGCTTATGTTTTACCACTGCTATTGCTGTTCTTTCCCACAGAAGATATGTTGCAAAAAGATGTACATTTTTGGACATGGTTGTAGTCAGATCACGTGGTCCACAATATACAGCCACTTTATGGTTACATTCTGCAGGAACACTACTCTCATTCATCCGGCATTTTGTTAAGAATCAGTCACTCACACCTTATAAATATGGCTGCACTAGTGTACCTACAGACCTTTGGGCCTCCTTGACCTCCTCATCCAACGTGAATCTCAAAAGACCTGCTTCAGTGTGCATAAAAAGACCTGTTGTGCCCTCTAGTGGCTGTTTGCTTTCCAGTGTTTATTCTATATGGTGTGCCACAAACATGAGTGTTGACCTACACATATAGACACAAATATAACAAACAAATGTCGCGAGAGGTTTACATCAGGACCAATAATATGTGGCAAGGTGAGGACAAGCAACACGTTTTTGTGTCCGAAACATCCAGTTTGCCAAAGTGTTTTTTAACAAGAGCTGACCTTTGACCTCTAGATTTCCCAACAGCAATCAATGAAGTGTTATTAGGGCAGTATTTTTTCACTAAACAAGATAGTCAAGATGCATTGTCTAAAAACATCTCACTGAAATGTTACTTGTTTGGGGTCTTATATTAAGTGTTAGGAGAGATATTTTGACTGGTAATTAAACAGATATACTTGGTAAGATTATGGTCTGCATTGAAGGTTATTCATTTTTAAATATTTCTTTCCTTGTTTGAGTCTGGAAACATATTTTAAACGTGTTTTTATCAGCACCTTCCTTTCTCAGGTAAAGAACACAAGTGGATGAACAGTTGGAAATGAGCCTTTTGGTTAAAACTGGCACATTTACAGTTATGCTGGTCAATGTGCTTTAATGTACTCTCGACATTATTCAACTGCACTGCTGAGAGATTCTGTAATCCTCTAATATGACTGATAATCTGTAATTGCACATTTAACAGAAACTGCAGAAGAGGTGCGGGTCTGCAGCGTGTGTGGAGGGCCAGGTGTTTTCAGAGCGGTGCCATCTGGACTCAGCGTTAGCAGCTTAGGAGGCAGGTGTTGCGGAACAGGAAAGAAATTTATGCTCTCTGTAACTGCCTCTGTCTGCTGCTGCTGATGCACTCTTACATTAGCCTATATATGTTCTATTAATGTCATTTAAATCAGTTACTTTATTGATCCCTTGTGTGATAATTTGGCTCCTGAGGAGCTGAAATATGCAGGAGTGATGGCAACACTGAAACAGTACTGACTATGCTCCTTAAATATTCATCCTATATACTAACATATTTGAATGAATACAATATTCATTCAATCTATAGAGACTTTTAATCAATTATTATGTACTGAAGAACATTTAAAATACAACAAATAGACTGTCGTTGTATACAGTGTTGTGGCTTTCATGTTATAATGAGAATTTAATGTAAAAATGAAAAGAGAACTTCCATCTCAGACAAGATTTCCACCATGTGGTGACAATATACAGACAAAAACACACTGTGTCTCTATTCATGGTTCCTCCTCAGCTCAGTGGCTTGTAGAGGAATCCTGCTGCCATCAACTGGTAAAAGCTGCAAAGACACCACTCAGCCTGGTTGCATTAAACCTAGAAGTCCTCTGCTCTGATAAATTCACACTTTAAGCCATCAGTTTGCAAGAGATTTAACCTGCACGCCATCTAAAACAATGTTGGGGTAGATTTCACTCCATTACACTCACTCATCTGACAGAGCAGCCCAAACTCAAACTCAAAAAGATCCGTTCTCTGTAAATTGTCAAAAGATTGGATGATTGGACTTGACTTTAAAAAAAATCTATGTCAAAATGTGATACTGGAATTATAAGGCTCTATCTCACTTTTTAATAACGCTGAGTTACACACATTTTCATGAATGCTGAATATGACTTTAGGCTTTTTTCAAAGACTCTTTTTGGGGTTTAATATTTAAAAAGATAGAAAGCACATTACTATTTTTTTTTTATCTGGCTCGCCAAATCTTCAATGATCAGTTTATCAGAGCTGCTGTCGGCCCGCTGGAGAGAATCTTATATTATGACTCCTATTAAGTCTAAATCAACCCTCAACTGGTGTGCATATTTCAAATATTATATTATTGATCCCCTGAGGGGATATTCACTCGTTACAGCGGTACAAGAAAAAGTCTGAAGAGGAAACAGATATAACTATTTACAAAATTAAATACAGCAAAATAAGAAAATGACAGCTATAGACATTATATTCATTAAAAAGTACAGAGTCAAGTATTGAAACTCTGCAGACCTCATTGAGGGATAGAATTCATTAAGAGTCATACTGTAATAGTTTTCAAACTTTTTCCTCAGGGAACCCTTTTTTATCAATGAGTAATCTGACGACCCCTGATTAAGTGACATATTTTATGGATATTTCACATTATATTCAATACATTACAAGAACGGTACAGAACAACTGATAAATTGTACAATTTACCCAAGTAGTGAACGCAATAACTGCAGGAATTTTGTGTAAAACGAGCGATTTGGATGAATTTCAAGCAGATTATTTCTAGTGAATATTGCATCTGAGATGAATTTCCCTGTTATTTTTAAGAACTTTAAATATAGATCCCTGTATGATGTATTTCTGTAGAAATTTTAACAATCATACACACTTAATAGGTTTCTTTTTTTTTATAAATTCAATGTTTTCTTCTCCCTGATGCTTGGCCATTGCTCTATTAGCTCTTTGGTTGTTTTAACTGCGTACTCTTATTTTTTGGTTTGATCTTAAATAGTAATCCAAAATTTTAAAATAAAATGTTCTTTTAGTTTTCTTCACAGAAATGAATGAAATGCTGAGATATAGGCCAACTGTTTATAGCTTTTAAAAAGTTGTCTTACACCCCTTAAAATCAAGAAGGCTTCTCGACCCCCCGTTAAACTTTGGCGACCCCTGGTGGGGGTCGGGAACCAGTGCTGTAGTACGTATCATAATATAAGTATAGTTATTGTTAAAGTTATATTGATATGAGTGAATACAAAATATTTGAAATATACAGTATTATGCATATGTAGCAGAATATGTAAAATATTGCATACACGACAAAATATAAAATATAGTAGATTAATATGTTTTCTGTAATCCAGGAAATAAGGTGCAGTGATAACTTTCCCAGTTCTGCTTCCTAATGTTGAGCTGGGATCAAAACCACTCATGCAACTGTATCATGGGAGAGATTCTCAGAGGCTCTGGAGGTGTAAAATAGTGAGAAGATCTCACAAAGTTTAACATCAAATCTGTTATGCCTGTAACGCCAAAAAGAGTTCCGACGGCAGCGAACAATGTAATTATTGAGCACTCCGGACATCTGGTATCTAAACCAGTGGCGTAAAGTAACTACGTACATTAACTCAAGTACTGAACTTAAGTTTCATTATCACTTTCTGCTACTTTCTACTTCTACACCACTACATCTCAGAGGGAAATGTTGTACTTTTTACTGCACTACATGTATCTGACAGCTTTAGTTACTTTACAGATTCAGATTATCCATACTATATATAATTAATCAACTAATAAATGATGATGTATTATTGTAGATTAAACTACTCAGCAGTATATAAAGTAATTAAAATGAGCTCCACCTTCAGCTACAACATAAAAGTGATGGACACATTATTGCATCAATAATTCTGATACAATAATATAATAGGCTATGTATTATTCTCCATAATGAGTACTTCTACTTTTGGTACTTTAAGTATATTTTGATGATAATACTTTTACGTAAGTAAGATTTTGAATGCAGGACTTTTACGTGTAACAGAGTATTTCTACACTGTGGTATTGCTATTTTTACTGAAGTAAAAGATGTGAGTACTTCTTTTAACTCTGATCTAAACTGGGCATTATGGCTTAGGGAGAACATTTTCTGGAAGTCAAATACTTTCCTCAATCTATAACCTTTATTATGATGGACAGCTCATAACAAACAGATTAAAAACAACAATAAAACAAAGTCAAATTCTCGTGTCTCCCAAAATGCAACACTCACACACAGAGTCCAGTGAGCAAATTTACTTCCTAAAACATATAAACCAGCAGGAGCCCACTGGCCTTCTATTAAAGCAGCCAACTCAGCAGTTAAACTACCGTCTTGCTGCCCACTTTAGGGAAACTCTCAGGTAAACATGTCTTCACACAAACACCACGTCTCCTGGCCCTCACCTACAGCGCTCATCCCACTGCAGCACTCACTGACGTCATGAAGGGGTCCTGATTTTCCATCATATTTTTTTGGAAAACCCTAAAGTAGTATGAAATGTGTATTTGGGGAATTTCATAAGTTTCCAAATGGCTCCACCTCCACCACCGCAGCTGTGCAGCAGAAATCACAGCGTGGGTGGGCAAAGAGAAAACAAAGTGTAAGAGCCATGTTGTATTATTTACAGTTTTTTTGTATTTGATTCTCATAGCAAAATTACATTGTGTTATTCATTTTTGATGTGGCTTAGAATTAGTCACGTTGCAGAATGGGCTTTGATCCATTTTGACCTGCTATTGGACAATTTAGATGTGTCCCTTTAAGTGTGATTAGTGTGAGTTTGGCTTCAATGGAGCAGAATGAGTAGCAACGATTTTTCTGACCACAGATTGTAGTCTATTTTTCAGTTATTTCCAGCGGAATTGGTCCGTTTTTGATAGTCCAAGATTGCATATGGATATATTTTTGTTTATTTTTATTTTCGTGGAATAAACTACTTTTCACTCACAATACAAGCCTCATCATTGAAGCTGACCAAGGACAGTGAGTGGCTGCAGAAGGCAAGTGGAAGTTAGACATGCTAGTCTACGTGAGTCAGAAACGTTTGCATTCTGCTAGAAGTGGCGAGGATGGTTTATAGCAAGTTGCCACTACACCAGGAGGGCCTAGTCCGTCCAACACCAAACATCTACTTAATAGGTCCTGAAATGCATATGTTAACCAAAATAGGCCATTATACAACTATACTTGCCTGATTGCACCACGGTGTAATCATACAAGCCTTAAACGTCATCATCAGAGGTAATGTTACAGGCAACTGACATGTGCATACTGTACATATCACCTACGTCGTGTACATAAAGCAACCTGTTACATTAATCATTCAATATTTATTCCAGCATCTTCTTTCTTTAAACTTGCTGCATTTCTATTTCCGTATGTACAATGAGAGCAACATAACCAGAGTCAAATTCCTGTTATGTGTATAGGCCTACTCACACCTGGCCAATGAAGCTGATTCTGATCCAACAAGACAAACATTAACAGCATGACATAGCCTGGCACGGCGGCCACATATACACACACACACACACACAGCTGGCAGCAGAAACATCAGCATAAAATCCAATTGTACCCGAACAAAACTAGTGTATAGGGAGACCGGGGTTGGTTGGCACACAGCTATGTTCCGGTCCTTTGAAGGTCACAGAAACAAAAATGGAAAATCAAAATGTTCTCCTACTTGACCTGCACTCATCTACTAAAACATCTGAAAGGCACTAACTTTTTTGGTGAGGGTAACATTTCAGTTCTATATTATCAAAAGTATAAAAAAAAGGGGTCCAGGGACTAAATATTATAAAACTGTGTTAAATAGATATATTGGAAATATGTTACTTCTAGTTAATAGACAAAGGAATCAGCTACATTTCTCATACAATATTTTAAAGTCTGTGATGAGTGATGATAGCTGGCTGACATAATTTCATCACAAAAGTTGCATCAAATGTGAGCGGGGCTGGTTGGCACTATTTAATGTAGCTGTTAATGTATATTTTGTTGGGGTATTTTGATAGATTATAACTATTTTGAAAGATGAAAAATAATGTTTATATCATTTGTAGGGCTGTCAATTGATTAAAATATTTAATCCCGATTAATCGCAAATTAATCTTTGTCAACTGTTCATAAATGTACCTTAAAGGGAGATTTGTCAAGTATTTAATACTCTTATCAACATGGGAGTGGACAAATATGCTTGCTTTATACAAATGTATGTATATATTTATTATTGGAAATCAATTAACAACAAAACAATGACAAATATTGTCCAGAAACCCTCACAGGTACTGCATTTAGCATAAAAAAATATGCTCAAATCATAACATGGCAAACTGAAGCCCAACAGGCAACAACAGCTGTCAGTGTGTCAGTGTGCTGACTTGACTATGACTTGCCCCAAACTGCATGTGATTATCATAAAGTGGGCATGTCTGTAAAGGGGAGACTCGTGGGTACCCATAGAACCCATTTACATTCACATATCTTGAGGTCAGAGGTCAAGGGACCCCTTTGAAAATGGCCATGCCAGTTTTTCCTTGCCAAAAATTAGGGCAAGTTTGGAGCATTATTTAGCCTCCTTCGAGACAAGCTAGTTTTAGGTAGTTTTCTTAGGTTTTTTTAGCTAATTTTCTTAGGTTTTTTTAGTTTCAGATGACTTGCTAAAACCTAAAAATCGCAAGTTGCGTTTATGCGTTGAAGAAATTAGTGGCGTTAAAACAAATTTGCATTAACGCGTTATTATCGTGTTAACTTTGACAGCCTTAATCGTTTGTTAAAGGGACTGTTTGTAACTTTTTAAGCGTATAAATGTACCGGGTCGGGACACATGCGCGTTCGCATATGCCCGCTCGCGTGTGGCCGGAGCCACGTCTCCTCTGCCTGCTTGCCGTCACTCAGACAGCGCGCGCGTTCTCGCGTACTCGCTCCACCTCTAGACGTGAACGCGCGCTCACTCCACACTGCAGAAGAGTTAGTTTAGCTCTGAGAATATCTAGTGAATGTACAGTGGACGTTTGTGCAGAAATAAATGCTGCAGCTCCTCCAGACCAACAGAGGTTTTCCGTGTCTTGTGAAGTGACGGGACTCTGCAAAGAGAAACGTTGTTGTCTCGTTACCGACCGGGTGCCGGTGTCTCCCTGTTCACTCCGGCTGCGGGCGGAGGGAGACGAGTTTCTCGCTGCCTCAGCCTGCGCTGAGGCAGCGAGAAGCAAACACAGTATCAGCAGTGATTCATGGAGAGACCTCCGTCTGGTCAGCTAACATTACTGCCAAGCAGCTGAAATATATAGTGATATTGTGGTTTTAGCTGATGTGTGTCGCCTCACTGTTTTGAACGATGCTCGCTCATGTCTATGTAGAGCAAGCACAAGCACGAGCCCGACGCTGACTTTCGTTGATTTCACGGCCACAGGTGTCGCTGTTAAGAAGCATTTCTGAAAGTTACAAATAGTCCCTTTAATTATTATTATTATTTTGAATGGTCAATGGCAAAAGAAATTAGACACTCCTACTGATGAATTGCTTAAAAACATTTTTAAAATGGGAAGCTATTCTATTAAGTGTTCATGTTTTCTGGTTCTAGTTTGAATTAAATGCTCAAGTTGTTTCTATTGGTTGCTTCATTTTCTTTGCAACTACAGCATTTCAACATTGTTCAAACCAACCCTGTGATTGGGCTGTTTGGCAAAAAATGCACAACACGACTTTAATCAGGAATCATCTCATTTTAGAAAACGTGTAAAACATTTCTATTTGCTGCTGGTAAGAATATTCGAACATAAATTATGCCAGAGTAATATGGCAGAAAGTGAAAAGTCTGTTAACAAACCCTGGTCTCCCCTATACCCAACAAACAACGATACAGAAATAGGCAACTAGTCCAAATTGTAAATGAGCTTACTGATGATGGTGACAGCAGGAGACGACGGGGCTTGAACGTCTCTTTCAAAGGAGAGCAGGGACAAAGACGATGCCCTGATGACAGTTTTTATCCGACTTGTAGGTAGGATTACGAGGGGACACATTGTTATTACTTGGCAGTAGTTAAGGAGAAACTGGCACAAGAGTTGGTCTTTGGTGGACATCATCTCTTCCTCCTGCTCCTCAAGCTTCTGTTCCTCAACGCATAGGTGTTTCGGTTTAACTTGTGACCGTGTTATCTGGTGACTTTCACCCGAGTGCATCCTAGTAACTATTATGTAACTGGTTAATGTGCACAGAGGAATGTTAATTTAAAATGTATAAAGTTCAGTTCAAAGCTTTCTGTTCGTGTTCTCACTACGAGACACCTGTATCCACTGAGAGAGGAGGGGCTGCTCGCAATCTGCCATTTGCTAAACGCACTGCCACTCAATAAATCTGACCAATCAGGTAGAACTAAACAAGAAGCAAAACAACTAGGCCCACCTATATAGCTGCAGTCCTGCACCTCAGCAATGCTTCACCCAGCCATTGATTTACATCTGCTCAGGTGAATTAATTATTGAATTAATTCATATAAGTCAAGTCTTATTATAAATTAAATGACTATTCAATATGAATCCTACTTTTTTTACTTGATGGTAAAGGATTTATTAAACAATATTTATTTAAAGGTCCCATATCGTGCTCTTTTTCAGGTTCATACTTGTATTTTATGTTTCTACTAGAACATGTTTACATGTTTACTGTAATGTTCAAAAAAAACTTTATTTTCCTCATACTGTCAGCCTGAATATGCCTGTATTCATGCTCTGTCTGAAACGCTCCGTTTTAGCGCATTTTGACAGAATTGCAACAGAATTGCAACAGAATTGCAACAGAATTGCAACAGAATTGCGTTGCTAGGCAACAGTTTGGGTCCATGTGTACTTCCTGTCAGCTGATTACATTCACATACACACTGCAACCAGGAATAAACTGGGACACATTTAGAATGTTTACATTCACGAATGGGCAAAATCCTGACAGCTTGTTTCAAATGCAGAGTTTCTGAATACGGGCTGTGTGTATTTCCCTGTAGATTGAGTGTTTGGATACTTTCACAGTATTTATATAGGACTTAAGCCTGCTTTATAATAAAAAAACACGAAAATCCCACTTTCTTTTGTAATATTGGACCTTTAAAATATACTTTTCAGGTTCAGGAGTATTTGTAACAGGGTTGCACCAAGCGTAGCACACAACAAATAAAAACATCTCATAAAAAGTGTACCTTAGATGCCTGAGCTGGACGAATCAAATTATTTGATGGCTTATTAGCTGTTTTTCTTAAATACATAACAGAAAATTATAAATTAAACGTTAACTATTTCAAAAGTATTGATGCCTGAATTGTCCTCCAATTCTGGAATGACCGATAAACATTTTGCCAGTGAATGCCTCACCAAAGGGAGATAATAATGAATATTTCTACTTCAAAAAATATGTTACAAACACTGATATGTACGAACCAAAAGATAGAAATGTGAGCCAAACCAATAATACTCTTCTTACTAAAAGACAAGTGTCACCTTAGCTAAACCGTTTACACCTCTGTACATATATTTATTAGGCTACTTCTCATCATACACCCTAACATTATCCATTTGAAATACTGCCTTCCACAGATTTATATTTACATTCATTATTTTACATTTATGTATGTTAATGATAGTAATGGTATGTCTTTGATTCTCATTTTTCTTTTACTTATGTGCTATTCCTTTTTAAATATACATTTTTAATGAGCATTGCTGAAGGGTACCCAATATTTTCATTGCCAACGACTGCTTGCTGTGATTGTTGTGCATCTGATGAATAAAGAAACTTGAGTATTTTGTCTGTAACCAAATAACTTGTGATTGTAGACTCCAACTGTGGCCATTGCAGACAATGTAAATATGTTAGTCATATTATGATTGTCTGTTAACGTTTTTGTGATTGCTTCAGTTTGGTCACTTTATTTAGAAAGTATTCATCGGTATGCCATCATGTGCGCATTGATGCTGCTTTGACTAATTTAATGTGTTGCAGTTTCCCGCTTCGACCAGTGGAGGGCAGCAACACATTATTCTACATACACATCCTCTATGAGCTTTCAAAATAAAAATAAAAAGCTCTATTTTTCAGTCTGTGATGTATATGTAACTTTACAACAAGCTATAACGAAGACAGAGGAGTGAAGTAATGATAGAGGGTTGTTGGGGGCAAATTTGGCAAATAAAATAAAATCAGCCACACATTGTTGTTTGTGCTCATAAGAAAATCACAGTAACAAACGCCGATTGTCCATCAGTGGTGGAAGAAGTACTTACTCAAACACTTGGCTTAAGTAAACATGGAAATACCACCGTTTAAAAATACTCCATAACAAATAAAAGTCCGGAATTCAAAATGTTAAGTAAAAGTACAGAAGTATTATCAGCAAAATGTAGCCCTACTTTATGTATCAAAAGTAAAATACAACACAGTGTTATATTATTATAGAATATTATATTTTTCTGTTTTGTATCACTAACAAATACATGTAAGAGCATTTTAATGTTGTAGTTCCACTACTTTGTATACTACTGGGTAGATTTGAAGTATAGTACTGCATCATATCATATAAGATTATCATTATGTAAAAAGAAACTATAAGTGTCAATTAAATGTAGTGGAGTGAAAAGTACAATAGTTGCCTCTGAGATGCAGTGGAGTAGAAGTAAGTAGCAAAAAATGGAAATATTCAAGTAAAGTACAAGTATGTCAAAATTGTACTTGTACAGAACTTGAGTAAATGTGCTTAGTCACTCTCAACCTCTGCTGTTCACCAAATGACATGAATGTGTAGAGGCAGGCAAGGCAAGGCAAGGCAAGGCAGCTATATTTGTATAGCACATTTCAGCAACAGGGCAATTCAAAGTGCTTTACATAAACATTCAAGAACATTGCGACAAAGTGCAAAAGAACATTAAGACATAATTAAAACAGTTATAAAAACATTAAAGATTAGAAAATAAAAACAAGCTAAAAAAGCTAGGATAGAAACTAAAATAGAATATAACACACAAGAGTAAAAGCTCTAGTGCAGTATAAGATCATTATCTGGTTTAATAATAGGCAGCAGCAAACAGGAAAGTTTAAGTTTTGATTTAAAGCTTTAGAGATGAAAAAGGTCTAGATCTCTCCAGACAATTTCCTACTTTGTATACTACTGGGTAGATTTGAAGTATAGTACTGCATCAAGTAGCAACAAAATGGAAATACTCAAGTAAAGTACAAGTATGTCAAAATTGTACTTGTACAGTACTTGAGTAAATGTGCTTAGTCACTTTCCACCTCTGACATGAATGTGTAGAGAGATGAAAAAAGGTCTAGATCTTTCCAGACTTCACCTGTCATTTCTACCGACTTCTACTATTGACCACACCTGATGTGACGTAGTGTTTTACTGACGTCGCGTTACGTCATTCTCGTGGGCGGAGCCTGCATGACACATCAAAACTTGATGACAACAGACAGCTCAGCGGTAAACAGGCTGTTTGGTGCTCAGGGATCGATGGTTAAACGGCTGTCAAAAAGAGCACAATAACATCGGAATTAACCAGGATTTATTAAAGATAACATCGCTGTCTCCTGCTGTTAACACAACAGACCGAAAATACAACGGGATTTGGTGAGTTTGGTGAAATTAAACGAGAGTTTAGCTGTCAGATTGAAGTACCGTTAGCTAGCTTAGTCAGCTAAAAATACAGCTTGATTATAACGTGTAAAAACAGCTGTGTGTTATCTAGCTAATGGTGTTTAATGTGTTGATTCTGGAGGTTTAGAGAGGGAGAAAGTGAAGCATTATGTTTGTGTTCATCCACTTCAATACAGACAAGATAATTTACTGCTTAACACACAAGCTACCTGCTAGCATAATGTGGTTAATAAACAAGTATTACTGATGATTACTTAAAAACATGTCATGATTTGGTCCCAGTAGTCATGTCTGTTTACCTTTACCCTAGTTAGGATGGAGATATTTTGAGCCATAGCTGGTTATGTAACCAACCTAATCGTATAAGTTAGTCTGGCCTAGTTAGCTAGGAAGTTAGCAGCCTCTTCTGTGAGGATTCATAACATTCACTGTTTTGTTTCTGGGCCAAGATAACTTCTGAAAGCCAAAACCAGCATCACTTCTAAAGTCAGATAAAGAAATAGTGTTGCTAGCAGTATAAAATAAGCCATCTTGTGTGTGAATGACTTAGCTAATTTCAGCTAACGTTCACTAGCAGAGCTGTTCAGTACACAGACAGTCAGAACTTGATCAATCACAGTTTTGTTTTAAAACAGTAAACATGTTTCCTCTTCCAGGTTGTTGAGATTTCACCACTGTCTGCTGTCGAGATCACGTTGTTTTCTGTGTGATGGAGTTTCCACATTTGGGAGAGCACTGCTCTGAGCAGACCTGCAAACGTTTAGGTGAGTGCTGTTTGGGAAAGGAAAGTTTAGCTAAGATGACACTTGTCTTTTAGTAAGAAGAGTATTATTGGTTTGGCTCACATTTCTATCTCTTGGTTCGTACATATCAGTGTTTGTAACATATTTTTTGAAGTAGAATAATCATTATTATATCCCTTTGGTGAGCTATTCACTGCCAAAATGTTTGTGGGTCATTCCAGAAATGGAGGACAATTTAGGCATCAATACTTTTGTTAAAGTGAATGTGTAATTTATCATTTTCTGTTATGTATTTAAAGGTCCCATATCATGCTCATTTTCAGGTTCATACTTGTATTTTGTGTTTCTACTAGAACATGTTTACATGCTGTAATGTTCAAAAAAAACTTTATTTTCCTCATACTGTCAGCCTGAATATGCCTGTATTTACCCTCTGTCTGAAACACTTGTTTCAAATGCAGAGTTTCTTAATACGGGCTGTGTGTATTTCCCTGTGGATTGAGTGATTCGATACTGTCACAGTATTTATATAGGACTTAAGCCTGCTTTAAAATAAAAAAACATGAAAAATCTCACTTTTTTTAAAATATGGGACCTTTAAATCCTGCTAAGTTTGATTTGAACCTGGAATTTAATAAAAACCTTACTTGACATTACAGATTTTCTTCCTATGAGATGCGACGCCTGTCAAGAGATTTTCTGCAAGGACCACATATCCTATGCAACTCACAAATGCATGTCGTCCTACAAAAAGGTAACTTTTTTACAATGTTACATTTAAAGGCTAAAAAATGATCAGGCCATTTCTTAAGGTTATTTTTATTAAGGAATATACAGTATGTATGTCCAATTAAATCACACTTTCATTAAAGCAGCAGTAGGCGAGATTGGAGCAAATATGATTTTTAAAAAATGAGACGGGTAATCTGAAAAAAATCATCATGTGCCTCTGTGTCCTCCGCTGCTCTTAATGGCATCTGCAAGATGAGAGCCGAGCTTGAGTCTTGCCGTGTCTGAGCAGCTGTCAATCACTCACAAACTCTGATCAAACGGTCAAACTAGGCAGCGCTGATCAAATATAAACCAATATTCGGTTACTGTAATGCCTATTTCTCGCATAAAATGTTTTCAGAAACATCTTGTGGTGTACTGTTTAGCTGTAAAATGAGCGTTTGGCTGCCAGGTCACAGCCATGTTTTGAACAGTTGAGGAAATACCAAGTACCGCCCACCAGCCAGAGCACAGCCAATAGGAACGCTTTCTTAGTCTGAAATGACCTGTGATTTGCCAAAGTCTCCCGTTATAGGCTAGATGTTTTAAAGCCTGAAAACAGAGCCATCAGGAGGTGCAGAAGTCTAGTTTTTTTTCAGAACACTTGAATTACAATATGCTGAAAGGTTATTATGGAATTTTTGCCCAATGATGTTGAAAATATACTGCCTTTGTAAAACAAAATGTAACAAATAAATACATAGATATAAATTTACTGAATTGATATTTGTTATTAAAATGATAAATTGTACACCAGCAACTTGGTAAAAAAATCTTTAAAATGATCTGGAATTACAATTCAAGTGTAAACACTTTTAATGCAGCAACATATTACTCAAAACTTAAACAGGAATTCAAGTTCCAGTATGTAATGTATATCGTATATAAACATAGAATTAAATTGAATAGATTGGCCCCATTGTCACCGATACCCAATCCAACTATTTGAGTCAGTATCGGCCCGATATCCGATCCGGTATTGGTGTATCCCTACTATCTGGTGATGATATTTGGGTGCATTACACAAATAAATAAACCTACTGCATTTACCAATTAAACCCATTGCACATTTTGATATATCCTGCTTCTTTTTCCTGATTTTGAGTTACTTTAAACAGTCAACGGTCAGAGTTTACAGCAGTAGTGATGGTAATATATTCACCCTTTGAGCATCTGTGACCCTGTGTTTGTTAAATGTATTTTATTTTTTTCCTCTAGGACGTCCAGGTCCCAGTATGTCCTTTGTGCAACATCCCCATTCCCATAAAGAGAGGAGAGATGCCCGACATTAAAGTCGGGGAACACATTGATCGGGATTGCAAATCGGACCCTGCGCAGAGAAAGAGAAAGGTTAATATAAAACTGAGGCGTTTCACCTTACAATGAGTTATGATCTAAAAACAGTAATAAGACTATTTTCCTTTCAGATTTTCACAAACAAATGTTCTAAAGGAGGCTGTAAGCAGAAGGAAATGATGCGGGTGACCTGTGACCAGTGTCATTTAAATTACTGTCTTAAACACCGGCACCCACTAGACCATGAATGTAAGACTGATGGGAAACCCCTGTCCAAAGCAGGGTGGGTACAGTCACACTACATCTTCAGATCCGTTCATCTGAATATTGCACTAAGAATTGCTGACTTAATTTTTTTTTTTATTGTCGTAGACATTCTGCTTTAATGAGGACCCAAGGTGCTTCCTCCACCTCCACCTCTGGCTCTAGTTCTTCCGGTTCAGGAAACTATAGACCGGCTTCTAATGGTGTCCCTGCAAACAACAGAGGCCACAGCACTGGGTAAACACTTTCACTTAGTGTTGATTTTAAATGCGTCAGAAGAAGGTCAGCCTAATCACTTTTGAAATAGATGCCTAAAATAATACTTGACTTTTGTCCTGTTTTTGTTTTTTCTCAGCCCTGCCCAGCTACCCAGGATTTCTACTTCCGTTTCGGCACAGAATGTAATTCCACCATCAGCATCATTTCAGGCCGGCATGGTATGAACATTGTTTACATGACATCACCGGATTTCAATAATTCCCAAATGCGAGGAAAATGTGAACATGAGTGTGCTGCTCTGGTGCTGTCATTGCAGACGGAGGAGCAGGCTTTACAAAGAGCTCTGGAGATGTCCCTGGCTGATTCGAGGGAGACGGTTCAGCCGGCCCTCACGTGAGTAAACTTTAGACTTTAGACTTATTATCCCACAAGAGGGAATTCTTTTCCACAGCACTGTACTTGTCAGACACCAATACGTTCAACAGCACACAGTAAAAGCAACAGCAATACAACAGTGACAACAACAGAAAGTGACGGACAGCAGTACACACTCAGGCCTATTCAGCGACGCCTGTTGTTTAAGGAGGATATGACTGCCGGTATCAGGCTTTTCCCAAAGCGAGCCCTATTGCACCTCAGTGTTCTGTACCAGTGCCCGGAGTGGGGCATTATGGTGAGGTGGTGATTGAGTGGGTGTGTGATGTCCTGTGCTATTGAGATTGCAATGGCTTTGTTCATCAAAACATAGACGCATCCTATTATCAGCTCGACATCACTCCTAACACGGCGTGCTGCTGTTGAGTGGAATGTGTTTTTCTCACTGACCCTTCAGCTTAAAACAGTGGGGCGGTATTACAGATTACAGCAGGAGTGTAACTATTGTTGAATTAATCTGATTTAATAAAACACAAAAATGTAAATCAGATTTTATTTTCACACATTGTGACACAGCACACCACTTTATCTATGTAACGCCTTTCTTAATAAGGTTACAAGGTGTAGCATAAGTAGATAAACATTAAAATATCAACCAAGTAAAACCATAAGTAAAACCATAAGTAAAACATAAGTTAAAAATACCAATAAAATCGCACATGAAAAGATCAGCTAAAGTTTTTGTATTATTATTAAAAAAGTAGGTTTTCAAAAGGGATGTAGAAGAAGTCAGTCTTGCTCTCAAATTCACTGTCAATACAGCAGAAGAGCTTTGTGTCTTTTGTATCTAAACAAACTTGAATTTTTTTTTTTATTTGCACAACAGTAACTCATGAAAACATGCGTAAAAGATGATAGATGCTTGATAATGTCATATCGATAAAATGCAACTGGGCTCCTTTTGTAAATAGTTTCCCCAATATTGTTACCACTTGATAAAAATGTAATGTTGTTAACATGTCAGGGAGAGAGCAACAGGAATATGTGAGAGTGCTCGGCCTACTTGTTTGTGAGGATTGTGATACAATGGAACAGCTATTGAACCTTGTATTGACGTTCTTTGACAGCGGCTGTTTCCAAGGAAAAAAAAATAAAGGATCAAAATTGTGCGAAGTATTCTGATATTTACCACCATCTTTGTTTATATACAGTATACACGCATACCGTCATCGGTTAAATACACATAAGTACACATAATAATAGAGGCAGCACTATACATAAATCCAGATTTCACAGGTCTTAACTTTGTTTTTTTTTTCACACCACTAACTGTGATTCTTCTTTTGTTTGTGCCTCAGCCCTCAGGAGCAGGAGGATCTGGCTCTGGCTCAGGCTCTCGCTGCCAGTGAAGAAGAATACAGACGTCAGCAGCAGAGACAACAGGTACCCGGAAAGCTTAGGCGTCAGTAGCATGCTTACAGGAACACATGTAGGTACACTGTTGTCATGGCAATCCATCCTCTTTGAACTTCCTGTACTGACAGAAGAAAGACTAATTTTGCGTTTCATACATTTTTAATTAGTATATGAAATATGTGGGGATAAATTAGTCTGTTTCTAACTGTATTTTCTCTCTTTGTTTAGGTGCGAGAGTCCAAAACCTCCAACTGCAGCCTCTCTTAATCTCGGACCACCACTTAGACTTCAAAAGCTGTGCTAACTATCTACTAGAACCTGCACATCTGGGCTATCCATATCCGGGATCAAAATGATTGTTCAATGAAGAAAATCCTCTTGGAAGTTGCTGAGATATTACCGCCTTCTACAATATATAAGCACATACTTTCCCAGCAGGATCTGTCATTTTTAATAATGCTTTGCTCTGTATATATTTTCTATGCTGATCATGATGAAACCATTATATTACCATATATATGAATATTGAATAAATTATTTCAAAGATGCATGCAGATGTGAATCGCTCAATTGATTCAGATTTGAAGACGCACTTAACACTGAGACTGCGAGGACAGTTATTAAGGCAAATCAGCAAGTCCATCAGAGTTGTGAAGTGGAACAATCAAATAATGTAATCAGGTCTACAGCAGGAGGGTTTGTTTACAGCATCGGTGTGGGTGATGACCACATGAAGCTGAAAGTGAAAATACTGAACTATTATGGTTTCCACACGTTGACCAGTTTATTTATGCTTTGCCCTCAGGCCGTCATCAGGTAAACCTCATCACAATGAAGGTCTCAGGACTGAAACATTGTAAATAAAGACCATACAAGTGATCAACATGTACAGGGTTTTACAGGAGTTTTTGATACTTCAATACATTCTACTGTTCAAGAACTTTGTATCAATTGGTTCCCAAACTTCAAATTCAGGTTTCATATCAGAGCTGCTGTGGATTAAGACGGTGGTTCCCAAACTTTTTCACATCAAGAACCCCTAAACTGACACAAATTAAACCATGAACCCCCATTTAATAAGATTTTGTCCCAGGGTCCCCCATCTGATAGGGTTTTTGCTTTTTGATGTTTTATTACAGAAAGTGTATGAAACCCATGACCAAAATTGGCATACATTACATACATACTTACTAATGGAATTATTGCGAAATTCTTTGCTGGGGACCCCCTTGAACTCCTTCAAGGATCCCTGGGGGTCCCCGGACCCCACTTTGGGAACCACTGGATTAAGACACAATAGCCTTGAAAGTTTAAAATGGATTTCTGTATTTTCACATGAGAGAGAGCAATTTTGACAGTTTTAGGCAGATAAATAGGATTTTCTAATTTAATTTTTATGTTCCAATGTGGATTATTATTTACCGACGACGGTTAGATGAAGTTAGTTCACTACATATTTACAGATTATTAATATCTTTACAAGTTTTCTCCTTCTTGCGACTGAAGCTTAAACAATTTAACCGATTAGTCGTTAAAAAAATGAATCTGTAACAACTTTGGTAATCAATTTACTCATTTAAGTCATTTATCAACCAAAAATGTCAAACATTGTTTGGTTCAGACTTCTGAAATTTGAGGATCTGCCACTTTTGCTATGTTTTATAGAATTGTAAATTGAATATTTTTGAGTATTGGATGGCTAAAACAAGCAATTTGAATATTTATTATGGGAACATTGGTGTCTATTTTCTTAATTGAAAATGTACTTGTTGCAGTGTGTGAGTCATTCAGGGTTTGTACAGCAGAGGGCAGCAATACTTCATATTTAATCTTTCCTAACAGGCTTGATGTTTACTTCACAGCTGTTTGTTTGCTGCTATTTTTCTACTTATTGTTTTTACAGAGATTAAACATGTCATGTAAAATCAGGTGACTGGTCCTTTTGTTCCAATATTTTTGCCTTTGCTTCCGTTTACATGATGAGGAGAGATATCATCGAGGTCTTTGATGTCACCAACAAAGCCAGCAGTTGAAATGCTGCGTTGGAAAGCAGACCCAAAAACGGTCCCAAGCCATTTACATAATAATATTTAATAAGCACGGCTGAACCGACCTCTTCAACCTGCTGCAGTTTGCATGTGTCACAAAATACCCAATTACCATTATGAGATGCCAGTGATGCAGCTACCTCTATGATAACTATTATAAACACACTTAGTCAGAATATAGCTACAAGTATTCACCGCTGACATTGTGAAGTGACATTTGGTTCTTTAATTTTCTGTAAAAGTATTCAAAGCAAGCCTTTATATTGAACAAAATTATGCATTACTTTATCAATTGCAGCATCTTGCTGCATAAATTTGCATTTTCATGAGGAAAGTAATTTTCTTCAAACTGCTGTGAGTACTAAAAGTTCTACATTGGATTAGGAGCTCTTATTTATACTCTTTATGTACAAAGAAGACACATATTTAAACCCAATCTGCTCATGTTTATCACTGGTTCTGGAATATTTTGATTAACGTTCTTTTTAGCTGATACTATTATTTATTTTTTCATATTTCATATTTCATTACAATTACTTACTCAAATTTTCCCCACTGGAGCTCAACATACTGCACAGTAATACAGACATCTGAAAACACTACTTAGTAATAACTCAGGAGAGGCTCTAAGTATCAGTTACTAGAGAGAAGAGCACCAATTACTTCAGGTTAAATGTAGAATTTGGATGTTTAAACAACACACTGGTGAAGATGCAGCCTTTTTATCGTCTTTGTATTGTTTTAGTGCTGTTTTCTTTTTATTTGTATTTATTTAATTTATGTTTTTTTTATTGTTTTATCTATTGTACTGTTTTATCTGTGTTTAAATGTAACCTTAGTTTAGTCTTTTGGCTTTCTGTTATATTGCCTTGTATCCTGTTTTGCTTTACTTTGTCTGTAAAAGCACTTTGTAAACTCTGTTTTTAAAGGTGCTATATATACAAGTTATTATTATTGTAATTTTTTTGTGAAAACAGGTTTCACAATTGTATAAAAAAGGAAGAAATCTGTCTCCTTCAATATTACAAATGTGTTAGAAATGCAGAGAAAGACTGATTCTGCTCAAAACTGGCTGGTTATTGTGACATTACCAAAGTTATTCAAGTGGATTATTACAATTGTGCGTTATATAAAGCATGCAGAGCTCTCACATTAGTCCAAATACTTGATATTGAGCCATTATTGCCAGAAAAGCAGACCGATCCAGCTCTGAGGCTGAGTGAAATTCTAAGTGAAAAGGGTTTATAGAGACTGAAGATCAAAATAGAGCACAATATTTAAAAATAGAAAGCCTTGCTGTGATTGTTGAAAGGTCATTTCTCTGGGTGAAGAAAACATTGTGCCTCAGACACTTTTAAGACCAGTGCTTTTCGCCCGTGTTGCCTCTTGTCTCTGAGGATTTCAGAGGTGGTGACGATGAAGCTCGGTGAGGCATAAGCTTGATGCACCTGATCCCTTCTGGGACACAACAGCATCCACTCAGCCAGCCAAACGAGTATCTTGTTAATCTCAGCGATGAATGCGTACATGATCTCCTTTGAGTCATTTGGATTTGTTTCAAGGCTTTCTGACTGACTGCTGCTTTGTCAAACCAGGAGGATTTTGTTTCTGAATGAGCCGCAATGATTCACTTTTGTGGGGACAAAAAGGAACGTGGCCATGAGACCGGTGAATGTCTTCACAGTAGTTCAACATTATGACCTTGTGTTGGCTGTGTTTTGATAGAAGAGTTGAAATTCTTCTGTCAACAAATAACTGAGTGGTTCTTGTTCTCATAAATATCAGTTTGCAAAAGCAAAGGTTTGTAATTTTGGTAAAGTGGAAAGGATTTTATTAGCATGTTGAAAATAAGCCAATAAAACACTGAACACTGTATTGTTCAATGTTTTCATTTATTACACACACTTCCTTGCTTTATATTAGAGACATAATAATCTTAGACCAGATTGTGACTCAGAATTTAAATATATTATAATTAGAGCTGCAATGATTATTCAATTAGTTGTCAACCATTAAATTAATCGCCAACTAATTTGATAATCAATTAATCAGTTAAAAAAAAGGTCAAAATTCTCTGACTCCAGCTTCTTAAATGTGAATATTTTCTGGTTTCTTTACTCCTCTATGTCAGTAAACTGAATATCTTTGAGTTGAGGACAAAACAAGACATTTGAGGACGTCATCTTGGGCTCTGGGAAACACTGATCGACATTTTTCATCATTTTATAGACCAAACAACTAATTGATTAATAGAGAAACCACTCAAAAGATTAATCAACAACGAAAATAATCGTTAGTTGCAGCCCTATATAACAAAATAATATCAGTTTATAAAAGCTCATATTATGTAGAGTTTGAGGTAGGGCTGCACGATTATGGACAAAATGGTTATCAAGATTATATTGATAAATATTGAGATCACGGTTATTTATCACGATTATTCATTGATTTTAGCTACACAATATTTTTATGGCATTTTAACATTTAAATAAACAGAGAACTGCTTTCTCTTCCATGTTGTGCTACATTCCTGCTAATGTACAAATCAGGGGTGCACGATGTTGGAAAGAACTGACATTACAATTTTTTTCTTCCTCGATATATATTACCATATGAAAATATACAGGAATATTCACCCTGAATGTTGTAGCTACATTTTAAAGTTAAATGCATCAATCTGGTGCACTTTGAGAGACAAATTAAGAGGCTAGATCTATGAAGAACTTTGTGCTCTTGTAAACAATTCAATCATAAAGACACATTGGTTGTATAGATATGATTGGTGATGACACGGCAAAAAAGACACAACCACAAAGCATGGTGAACGAGACAGGCTCTGTCTTTCAAGACAGGTCGGGTGGGTTGCCTACATAGACCTCTAGCACACTTAGGACAGTTGATATGCAGCAGAGTCTTTCTATGAGCGGTGCACGCCTTTTAAACATCAATATCGCAGTCGATCATGTTCATTTAATTGTGGGAAGTCAAAATTGCGATTAATATTCAATTAATTGTGTAGCCCTAGTTTGAAGGCCCCAATGGTTCATTAGTTTTCCACGTTTCTGTAAAAACTGTGATTGTTCAGATGTCTGAGGTGGAGATGTGTTAGATAGATGGATAGATAGTAACTTAATTGATCCCGAGGGAAATTCAAGTTTCCCAGCTGGAGATTTATGACCTGGAGGGCTGCGGAGGAAAAGCACAGAGCTCTAACAGGCTCCAACTTCCTGGTTATCACAAAAGTCATTTCCCATCACAGCAGGAGAACAGCAGAGTAGACCACATCGTGCCCTTGTTGTGTCGCTGCTGATGGAAAAGTTGAATGTGGTCTAACAGCATCAGAAACAACTAAAAGTCACATTTTCACAAGCTGTTTTTTTTTTTTTTACAGAATTGATTGCTATGGTAACAATGGTGGTCACTTTAGCTGACTATATGGTGAGTGAATATGGAGAAACTCATCAGCTAAAAACATGTATCATCTTGACTTGAGATGTCCAACTGGTTCACCAGCAGCACCAGCACCTGAGCTGGTCTGGCACTAATAGGCCATAAACCCCACACAGCTGACACTATTGGCACCACCGTACTTATTACTTGGCACTGCTGGTTAGTCATTATTTTCCCACTATACTCTAGCTGCAGTACAGAAGAAAACACTGCTGTGTTATCAGCAGCACACAGAAAACAATTATTTTATTGTGCATGCAGTTCATACCACATGCTGTACTGTGCATAGTGAAGCTAAAATATTTACTGCTCCTATTCTAAGACCAATAGTGTCGTTTATGTCTTTGGATATCATTATGGATGAAAATCTGATAACAGCACAGCGGAAAAAGACATTAATTAGAGCAATTTAAAACACAGGAAGCCAGAGGCTGACGGTAAGAGCTCTTAAAACTCAGTGGGTATGATTTTATTCAAGGTATTAAGTATACTTGACACTCATTGGGGCGTGAAAGTGGGACAGACTGGAGTGTAATGCTGTTTTTTCCTCAATGTCATTGAACAGATGAGTGGTGTACAAGTACGAAGCAGGTCAGAGTATGGGACACAGTGAAAATTCATTGTATGCTAAAATACATACACACACACACTGGAGTACATGGTGCTCAAGTAAATGGGCCGTGAGATTGGACTGATTGATTTAATATACCTTTTCACAAAGTGAGTAGAAGTGTACAGATGAGTAAAGGGAGCTGAGGTCACCCTCAGAACTCCACAACTCCTGCCAGTTTGAACGAAATGAAGATTGATTGATGCAAACTATTGATACATAAAAGATATGCGTTCCCCAAACTGATGTTGGTGGAAATAAATACATTGAACGGACCAGTCAGCAACCACTTGAATCAAACAACTCACTGCTAACACAGCACTTACAACTACCAACCGTAGACTGTATATAAAAAGTGGACGTAGTCACCGTGATGTCACCCATTGGTTCGTGGACTGCCGTTTTGAAGCCTCGGCATTTTGGCCGTCGCCATCTTGGTTATTTGCAACCACAAATGACACAAAAGGGTGGAGCTAAGTACAACTGAACGCTGAATAAGACATTTTTAGGCCACCAAAA
Source organism: Hozukius guyotensis (assembly GCA_916700995.1). Classification (NCBI taxonomy): domain Eukaryota; kingdom Metazoa; phylum Chordata; class Actinopteri; order Perciformes; family Sebastidae; genus Hozukius; species Hozukius guyotensis. Next base: position 53,436 of record CAKALU010000171.1, read on the forward strand.
TGTTAATATTACCTTTCATGAACTGCAAACAGGGACAACTCCCAGACCGGACCGGTAGCACCCTGTCAATCACAAGGTAGCCACGCCCTAAAGCATACCCTGCTTTATGGTCTATTTGACTCTAAATGGGACCATAATTTACTAAATGAACATCATGCTGTATTGAAGAAAACTAGACACTAGCGATTGAGCCATAAACTCATGTTTACAATGTTTACTGAGGTAATAAATCAAGTGAGAAGTAGGGTCATTTTCTTATTATAGACATGGCCGTCATAGAATGTGTTACCATATTGTGAAATGAGGAAGTCAAAAGGTTTAATTTATAAAATGAATTGTATTAAAGGGACTGTTTGTAACTTTTTTTTTTTTACAGGTATAAATCTACCGGGTCGGGATCCCATGCGCGCTCGCATATGCGAGCGTGTTGCCGGAGTCTGCTCCTCTGCCTGCTTGCCTTCACTCACAAACCGCGCGCGTTTTCGCTGTCTCGCTCCACCTCTAGACGAGCATGCACACTCACTACACACTGCAGAAGAGTTAGTTTAGCTCTGAGAATATCTAGTGAATGTACAGTGGACGTTTGTGCAGAAATAAATGCTGCAGCTCCTCCAGACCAACAGAGGTTTCCCGTGTCTTGTGAAGTGACGGGGCTCCGCAGCGAGAAACGTTATCATCTCCGACCGGGTGCCGGTGTCTCCCTGCGGGCGCAGTCGGGAGGCGATAACGTTTCTCTTCCTCCTTCAGCCCCGGCACCGACCCGCTTTTCCAAGCCAACACAAGGATCAGCAGTGATTCATGGGGGACCTTCGTCTGGTCAGCTAACATTACTGCCAAGCAGGTGAAATATAGAGTGATATTGTGGTTTTAGCTGACGTGTGTCGCCTCACTGTGTTGAGCGATGCTCGTTCATGTCTATGTAGAGCGAGCGAGCGCGAGCCCGACTCTGACTTTCGTTGACTTAACGGCCACAAGTGTTGCTGTTAACAAGCAATTTCTGAAAGTTACAAATAGTCCCTTTAAAGTGACAGAAAATATGCCGTATACAGCCAAATATGAAGACACAACACCGTTCAAACTATTTTGGATTATTTTGTCATTCAGGGTTGTGTCAGTTAGTGTTTTAAGATTCTAATGTTCAAAGTTGAGCTAATTTGTCAAAGGTAATTTTCTTCTCCAGTTGGGTTCCTGGTAATGTCAAGCCTGAGGATGTGGATGAACATCAGGAAAAGACTGAAACTCTGTTATGGCATCTCTGAGTGCTGCCTATTTTTCCCACTTCAGCTTCAATTAATCAAATTGTCATTCTTTAGTACTGTGGCTCCGTGCTGCTGCTTGTAATTATCTCTGCTCCTCATTTCTCACCAGATTCATACTTCAACAAGCCCAAGGACACAGGGGAGCGTTGGCACCACGATCAATAATATGATGCCAGTTCAGGTCAGTCAGGGGTGAGCACAATCAAATTTATATCACAAGGTAGATTATTTCAGCAAGTTATGCATGTTCTTCAGAGAAGAGAATAATAGTAAGTAAATGTTCTATTATTACAAAGAAACAGCTTCAACAGACCTTGGTATATTTTCCATGTTTCACTATTCAGCCCCACATGTGGATTCATCACCTCGGATTTATTGGAGCAATGGCATGGCACCCAGGGATGAAGCATGTCTTCCATCCACAGAGGGTGCAGCCGAGCATTAAGACCCCTGTCCAGCAACCATTTCAACTCACAGGTGTCAAAGAGCAAAAACTAAAGTGTTGTGTTAAATGCGCGACTGTGATTTCAAAAGAAGAGCTGATTCTCAGTGGCACATTAGAAAACAAGACGAAGAGTCTGCAGCCATGTTAGTGACCCTGCAGCTTGCACACATGCACACAAGCACACAATGACAATGCTGACATGTTGATGTTTAGCAGCTATACTGTGCATTCCAATACCCATACTACCATACTATTTAGTATGCCAGAAAATATATTTAGTATGTCCCAATACATATGTCAAATGACAAAAAATACCAGGTTGTCCATTTTGTAGAATGCCAGCCAGCATGCTTTTCTGGCTATTCTGACCCACAATCCTCTGCGCAGCGGATATACTATGAGCAAGAGGGTCAAATTTCAAGGAGCAATGTTATGACAAAGTAGTAGCCTATGTCCCAATTGTATATATACATGCATGCAACGTATACCTACTTTGTAAGGGCAGTACGTACTAAAAGTAAAAAGAAAAAGTATGCGATATGGAACGTAGCCATATTTACCACGATCGCCCTCCTAGTTTACCATATAGCTTGCTAACATTTGCTAATTAGCTCTAAATACAAAGTACGACTGAAGCTGATGGAAATGTCATTAGCTTAGGTCATAAAACCAAAATTAATTTTTGACCTGATGATGGCGCTAGATGAAAAGGGATTACAAATCATCCTGAGGGGGAAATCCATGGTAATCCATCCAATAGTTGTGCAGACATTTCACTCAATATCACAAATGTCAACCTCATGTTGGCGCTAGGAAAAGTCAGGGGATCACCAAAGTCATTATAGGATACATCCTCTGGGAGCCATGAATGTACACATTACAAAATGTCATAGCAATGCATTCAGTAGTTGTTGATATATGGACCTACATCACCCCTAAAACAAGTTTTCTACAAAAACTTCTAACCATTTTATGCACCAAGTTATATCAAACTAAAGTATTTTTTTTTCCTTTTATGATGCGGCATTAGTCTGGCAGTCAGAAAAGAAAAACTTACAGGCTGTTATCAAGTGTTTTGGGAAGGTCCATGGAAAAACATCCTGTTAAATTATTCATCAATAAATCATCACAACCATCAAGTAAAGTGAACAAAATGAGCTTTCTTGAAATCTGGAGAAGAGCCCATTTCAGTGAGAGACTTCTGTTCAGGAACTTACCATTTATAGAATATTTTGGCAGAAAAGTCTGTTTGATGAATCCGGGCAACGACAAGGATTCTGCTGAGAGAGCGAACCCCTACAGACTGATTCGATTCATAATCGCATAATAACTTACAAACACAAATACTGACATACTGACCGGTCACATGACTATTAGAACAGTAAGATGACCAGCTGCTCCTTGTGCTGTGTGGGTAGGGAGCTGAAGAAAACAAGTCTAATTTTCTTTCATCTCTGGCAGTCCTTCATGCTGTACATTATTAAACATACATACATTATATATACATTATAAAATGGGTCAGATATTTGCTCACATGTAAGCGCAAGGTGATCACATACAGCAGATGTCAATTCACACAATGCAACATATTCCCACTTCTGGTGTGGAAACGAAGTTAAGACAAAATAACACACTTCCTTTATAGACTAGGGCTGCAACTAATGATTATTTACTTTGTTGATTAATCTGTCAATTATTTTCTCAATTATTTGATTAGTTGTTTGGTCTATAAAATATCAAAAAATGGTGGAAAATGATAATCAGTGTTTCCCAAAGCCCAAGATGACATCCTCAAATGTCTTGTTTTGTCCACAACTCAAAGATATTCAGTTTACTGTCATAGAGGAGTAAAGAAACCAGACAATATTCACATTTAAGAAGCTTTTTTTTACTTAAAAAAATACTTAAAGCAATTTATTGATTATCAAAATAGTTGGCTTTTAATTTAATAGTTGACAACTAATCGATTAATCATTGCAGCTCTATTAGCCTATAGGCTCCATTATGATATGAATAACCATAAATCAAAGTTTGAGCAAAGTGTTCTAGTAATCCACTAAATAGCATGAGGTAATAGAAAACCACCACAACTATTTCAACCTGCCAATAGGACCTATATCCTAGACATGATCACTCTGGACAACACCACAAGAAATTAGCAAACTGCTGCATGAATATCTTTTTTTTTTTTTCAATGCAAAATAATACACAGAGATTTCAAATTAATACACAGAGATCATCAGCAGCATAACAAACTGAACAGTCAGCAGCACAACATCACCTGCAAGCATGGCACTACTACTACTACTGCTACTGGCATCACCAAGCAAAGATAACCAGCAGGTATACTGAGCCAAAATGTAATGTCACTGGATGAAAACACAAGCAGCACAGTAGCAAACACTTACATGTGACTCCCGGCGCACTGCGAATATTTATTCCTTAATCGAGTCTAGAGAAAACAAGACATGACAGACTGTGTCACATCAGCTGCAGCAACAAACAACAGCTAGCAGTGAGTGATATGTGACAGGTTTAAAAATGTCCGCCCTGCACACCTGAGTGAATATGATTGGACGTTACCAGCACTGTGAATGAGCCAATCCCCGTGAAGCATTGCAAACAGCTGATGCCACTCAGCCAATAGAAGCGCGACTTCACCATATGCCTTTCATTGCTGTTCTGTTGCTAGGGCAACCGCTTTGGTCCAAGTTTACTTCCTGTCAGCTACTGTATTAACAAACATTGGAACCGGAAATACAAAGTTATATATACATATATATACATTTGAAATATTTCACATACAAAGGTCAAGCAACCTGTTGCTTGACTTTTACAAGGGGAATTGTATGTTTTGTTCAAATGATTCTTGCTTGCATCCATAACTAATAATAATAATAATAATAATAATAATAATAATAATAGTAATTACACACATGAACATTTAATTTTAGCAAGCAGCATCTATTCAGTCAGTCTGGTTTTAATAATTATCAGAATATTGTTTTCAATCATACAGCTGAGGCTGTGGTGTGCTGGGTTGGAGCATTTCCCATTTGTGAATATAGACGGTATCATAAAGCCTTATAGGTACATTGTGTTCTTATGTCTTAGTCCAAGGGCAGAATTCAATGGTTTCAGAGCTGTTTGTGGGTTCACGATGTTCTCAGCAGCAGCAGATGTCTGAAAAAGCTACCAAGGAAAGCAGCTCTGAGGCTGAGAAGTTATGATTTATACAACAAAAAGTCAAATGTTTTCAATATTATATCCATATAACAGTATTTTAGCACTCACATGGCCTCTTCTCCGATGATGAAGGTGGTTGTCTGCTTTCAATCCAAAGTAATTGTGATTCTCCTGCGTACAATTCCCTCTAACTTTCCTTATTGTTCTTGTTTCTTCCAGTCATGCTAAATCAATCATTTTTCCATGGCACTGTGAGCGCTATTCATTTTGATGATGTTTTGTTTGAAGTGGTGTTCCTGAGGCTAATGAATGCTTCCTTGATTCACTGAAGCATTCTCAATGAAGCCACGCAGTCTTCGTACAACATCAGTGTGATATTTTCGATTGGGGTCAAAACAAACTCTTTCATACCTGAAGTGACAGCAGGCTTAACCCACGACTGTCTGTTTTCTAATAAAGGCGTTTTGAAAAAGCACTGCTAACAAACCCTAGTCCTGGCTTTATATCAAACTAAGTCTGGATCACACATAAAGTGGACTTGAATTTGGAGCTGGACGGTTGAACTAATAACAGTAATCGTGTTTGCAGAATGAAGAAAAATGCTCGTATTGGAAGTGGAAAGTGATGGAAATTACTGTTTCATTGCAGCAAGAGGAGATAATGCTCTGTAATACAGTTTGTACACTCACCAATAATCCTATAATCTAATGGCCAACGCTGTCCGTAGATCAGGTCAATGGTGGCTTTTCTCCTGCTTCACTGCTCAGTCTGATCACCACGGAGTGAGAACAATGTCACTAATACCATCTGATACCTCTAAACTGTCAGTTTTCAGAAAAGCGGCACTGCCAAAATTCTGAAAAGTTGAAATATTGTCAACGTCAGGCTCCTTCACAAAAAAGCAAAACACTCTTTGAAGAAGATGTCTGCTCAGAGAGGCTCTGCTCAGCCTCACATGCTTCTGTTTTTGTAACTGGCACAGTGAAAAACAACCCCAGTGGAATCACACCCCAAATCTGTCGTCCTCAACGTTAAGTGCACACACGACATCATCTGCATTAGTTTCCATGGCAACCAGGGGGTAATGATATACAGTATGTAGCTGAGATCTGGACTGACCCACGGTGGCATGGTTTGCAATGCAATATTTCTGTCTGAAATCAAAGCTGATTTTGCTGCTGTGATGAGTCTGCTGATGAGGCTAAATTAGTGCTTGCTTTGGATTTCGTTTCTCCTCTGACTCACAGTTCCAGAGCTCACTGCAAAGCTGTCTGTGTTTGTGCACCTATGAAATCGTCTGCCTACTGATGAGAGATTTGCTCATGTTCATTTAACAATATACTGAAAACCATCCTTTTCAGTTTAGCTTTCACATAAACAGGTAATTTAATCCATAAGCTTTGCGATTATTACAAGACTAAAAGACCACAGTCGGTCTATGCTTAGTAGACCTTGGTACAATGTTTACCATGTTCACCATCCTAGTTAAAGGTCCAGTGTGTAGGATCTGGTGGTACCTAGAGGTGAGGTGCGGAGATTGCAACCAGAAGCCTCTCCTGTGTGCCAAGCGCGTTGGAGAGCTACGGTGGCCGACGCGAAAACGCGAATGGCCCTCACCAAAGTTGTTACAATTCATCCTGGGGGAGCATGAATGTCTGTACCAATTTCCATGACGATGCATCCAATAGTTCTTGAAACATCTGACTCAAAACCACAAATATGAACCTCATGGTGCTGCTGGAGGAAAAGTCAGGGCTTCACCGAAGTTATTAGGATTCATCCAACATGGCAACATCAACGTCTCCATCCAGTGAAGTTGAGATCCATTGATATCTGACTGTAGTCAGTCACTGAATATTTCCTTTCACATTCAGCTAGTATGTAAGCATCTTTCTTTCCATTCTCGTGATCCTCCCAAAGTCATCTCTTTTCATGAATAAGTACTTCGGCATCAGCTTGTACCGTCTTTTCAGTATAACGTCACCTCCTTTATGTAGGACGAGTGATGATTCAACCAGCGCATGCAGCCTTGAAGGCTTCCCACATAATTTGAATAGCGGCGCATGAATACAGTAAGTTCTTCAGCTTTTCATTGAAAGTGATGCATTTGCTGAAATGCTAAAGTTAGGACTCATGCAGCAGGACTAAGAGGATTTAGGAAAGAAACAAAGGCACCCAATAGCCTAAATACCACTCTGACTCAGAGTGGTGCATACACTAAGTAAACTCCTCAGATCTGTGCTGGCATGGCTGTGGATGAATCGGTCAATATTTCTTTTCCCAGTGGCAAAGTGGTCAGAAGTGAGTGACACACTCCCCCGCATACTGAACACACGAACTGCCTGTTCTGCTCTCTGTGCATAACAATAATTGTTGTTTTATCCATACTGGCAGCAAAGAGAGAGACATTTAAAGACACACAATCCGAGACTATGACATGACATGCTACTCAGCCAGTGGTGGAAAGTAACTAGGTACTCTATTACTGTACTTAAAGGACTCGATGATAACATTTTTATGTGGACAAATATTTTTAAAAAAAAAATACATCCACAGCGCTTTAAGAAAGGTTCTGGATCGCTTTGCCTAAATATTGTGAATTAAAATTGTGAATTAATCATTTAAAAAAATTTGGCAGGTCCAAAATGAATGTTTTGTTTATCTCTCTGGAAGAAGTTTGGTTCCCACTTCTAACAAGACTTCTAACGAGGTGTGACATCTAGTGGCTGAAAGTTATCAATGTTATCAATAGCACCTTTAAGCACAGTTTTGAGGTACTTGTACTTTACTTTCTTTCTTTTTTTTTTACTTTTAATCCACTACACTTCAGAGAGAAATATTGTGCTTTTGAATCCACTACATTTATTTGGCAGCTAAAGATAGTTACTTTTCAGATTACAATTTTACATAAAAAAATAGATAACCATATAAAATATATGCATAGTTAAAGATTAAACCAGAAGATCTCACCCTTTTAATCATCTCAAGACCCCCCATATTTATCATGTGACCCTTTAATGGGGTTCCGACCTATAGATTGGGAACCACTGGAGTAAACTCTGTGTAATGTTAGTTACCAGCGACGACAGTAAAATGCTACTTATATATTGATTAGTGCTGTCAAAGTTAACGCGATAATAACATGTTAACGCAAATTTCGTGAATATATGTGAATGAAAAAGCGTTCTATGGGTACCCACGAGTCTCCCCTTTATAGACATGCCCACTTTATGATAATCACATGCAGTTTGGGGCAAGTCATAGTCAAGTCAGCACACTGACACACTGACAGCTATGGTTGCCTGTTGGGTTTGAGATTTCCATGTTATGATTTAATCATATGTTTATGCTAAATGCAGTACCTGTGAGGGTTTCTGGACAATATTTGGCATTGTTTTGTGTTGTTAATGGATTTCTAATAATAAATATATTCATACGTTTGCATACATCAAGCATATTTGTCCACTCCCATGTTAATAAGAGTATTACATACTTGACAAATCTGCTGTTAAGGTACATTTTGAACAGATAAAAAATGTGTGATTAATTTGCGATTAATCACAATTAACTATTTTAATTGATTGACAGCCCTAATATTGATACATCAGTATTAACAATAATAATATAATATCAAATAATCAGTCACAGGGGCCATTTTTCTGCAGAATGATTACTTTTACTTTTGATACTTTTACCTACTTCTGTGCTTTCACTTTGAATGCAGCACCCCTTTTGTAATTGGATATTTCTAAATTGTTGTATTTTACTTCGTAAAAGATCTGAGTACTTCTTCCACCGCTGGACTGATTGAGCCATCAGCACAGCGCAGGCACTCGAGTCTGAGCACAACAGGTTCCAGCTAATGTACACGCTCCAGTGATCACGAGCCGAGGTGTACGAGGTTAACACTTCACACCACTCATTTCCTCTGAGGCTGTAGCTGTGATTAGTTTTGTGCACTGAGAGGGGACCAATAAAGCAAGCTCCAGATGCGGCATATAAACCACTCATTCACAATTTAATTGATCTCTACTGTAAAAGCGTCAATATTGAAAGCTTGCTTTTACACCTCGGTAGACGACTAATTAATAAGTTTGTCCAGCGTAATTGAGTCGAGAACATGTAATTCTTTCAGAGGTGCTGCATCTTGAAGTAAATGATTCTATCAGTAGTTTTGTCACACTTTTATTACAGCAGCTATTTGATTGCTTGTCGACACTGAGGCTGTTATTCACACAGGCTACAATGGTTACATTTCACTCTGCTTTTATCAGCTCAGAAACAGTGTCACCTCATGTCACTGCAGAATATTCTGCATTTTCTGAGAGCGCATCTCTGCAACAATGAATCCATATTAGATATAATGAATGCAATATTTGTAAAACAGAAGCATGGAGTTATGCTGTCTTGTCATTAATGTTAATTGGATGTTAAGTGGAGACAAACAGCTGATGAGTGTTGCCATATGCCTGAATTCATTAGGGGAGCCTGATTTGATCCGCTTTATTATCGTTGTCAAACAGTCAAAGAATGGCTACTCTTACAATCGTACCGTTGAACTCTACAGAGAAATCTTTCAGGTTTAAGTTAGCAGAGGAAATGTCTTTGATTCTGTTGCCCTGAAGCTGTCTTTTAATAATTCACCAATGCACTGCATTTCTATGCAGACTACTCTGTAAAATGTCATGCTACTCCTGGTGTTCTGGGTGGAAATCAATCCTGTGTTCTCGCCATCCTTTCAATCTGTGGTTGCCATGGAAACGCTCACATGAAACAACACCCAGAGGTATTTCTGAATGTAAATTTTCCTTATAGACTGAGGCCAGAATCCATCATCATCCAAACTAACCGGCCAAATTCATCACTTTCCATTTTAAAGGAGGGTGGTCCCATTACATAAGGAGGCAGTGGAAAGATAGATTTTTATCTCAACTCGAATCAACCTGGTAACTTTGTTAATCAGTGTTAGCCGTCAATATGTCCATGTACACTGAGGAGAAGAACAGTGAGATGAAATTCAGATTAGCCATGTCACTGTCAAATGTAGAAGCAGGGCAGAGATATTGAAAAAACCTGTAAGTGCAATAATAAATGGCATAGTGACAGCAGTATAAATCATAATAATGCAAAGTAATGGATGCTTCTGTTTCCAATGGGTTGTTTCTCAGAGTGGACATGATGCTCCATCCTGCTGTTCTGTCTGACCCGGTGTCGTGCCGTTGGTTGATGGATGATGGCTGACAGCAGACGCAGACAGCGTGTCAAAGCTTGTGTGTCGGGAGACAGAGGAGCCAGGAACCAGTCAGACTGAAGGTTGGGAGGTTGCATTTGAATCAGGATTCAGGATCCTGAGCCAACTCCGAGACACGTCGGACCCTGTGGATTTGGCAAAATATGTTCTATTCACACTGGCTGTGATGTTTGAATGACTCATCTGGATTTTCAATTGAACCAGTGAGTAAATAAATGAGGGGGAAGTCAGTACTCACCATAACAAGAGCTTGGCGCCGTCTCTACTTCTCTCCATATGGATCCCTTATTAGAGGTGTTGATGTTGTGCGCACACTCGATAGTTTGATGGATGGGTGGGTGGGTGGAGGTACAATGATTGGGTTAAAAAGAGCAGCAGAAAGCATGAGGAGCACACACACACACACACACATGTGGACCTTACATTCTGAATATACCATTATTAAAATATGAAGCTAAATCTGCAAATGTGTCAGGAGTCAGATAAATAAACATTAAAAATATGCATTGTACTGTTCAAAATCAGTGAGCAACTCCAGTTCTGAGAAGTGAAGCCAATGTGGAAGTGCCTTAAACTTGCATTTGCAACTTGCAAAAAGAAGTGTGATTGTATAGACATCTATGAGAAAATAATCCTACTTCTCACTTGATTTATTACCTCAGTAAACATTGTGAACATGAGTTTATGGTCTCAATCGCTAGCTTCAAGTTTTCTTCAATACAGCATGATGTTGATTTAGTAGATTTTGGTCCCATTTAGAGTCAAATAGACCGTAAAGCAGGGTATGATTTAGGGCGCGGCTACCACGTTATTGACAGGTCGCTACCACAGTGTTGTCCAGTCTGGGAGTTTCCGTGTTTTCGTCTTACAAATTTAACCCTTTCACAGACTGTATTTAGTTCATGAAAGTTAATTCTAACCTTTTTGGTCTGCTGTACTTAGCTCCACCTTCTCGTGTCACGTCTGGTTGCAAATAACCAAGATGGCAACGGCCAAAAATCAAGATGGTTCTGGCCAAAAACCAAGATGGTGATGGCCAAAAACCAAGGTGACAACGGACAAAAATCAAGATGGCGACAGCCAGAAACCAAGATGGCGAAGCCAAAAACCAAGATGGATGGTGATGGCTAAAATCCAATATGGTGATGGGTAAAATCCAAGACGGCGACGGCCAAAAACCAAATGACGACAGCCAAAATGACGAACTCAAGGCTTCAAAACAGCAGTCCACAAACCGATGGGTGACGTCACGGTGACTATGTCCAAGTCTTATATGCAGTCTATGTTTAAAAGAACAATGTCCCCCTTTGTTTCATGCATTTGTATCATAAAACTACAAAGTGTGTTATTAATAGGCTTTTTCTTTTTTCTTTGTATTCCTCTGTTGCATGAGTCATTCTTGTCCTGAGCTTACTCTTGAATTGATAAAAAGTCAGCTTGACCCTTTACTCATTCTTGTGACCTTTTCATTTACCTCTGGCATACTGTGATTTGTATTCTGTGTTTTTTTTTTATCATTTCTTTCTTTGTTTGCTTCTTTATTTGGATCTCCATTAGGTGCTGAAGCATAATCCTCCTGGGGTCCATATAGAAATATCCTCTTTACAGAGGATGCTTTTTCAATAATAGTTTAAAACAGGACACAATTTTCTTGAATTCCATTCATACGTTGCTCAATAATCAGTACTAAAAGTTATATTTTTGTGCAACATATAGGGTCTTTGTGATTATGATATTTCTGATAAAAGCCAGTAATCAATACAGTAATCTGCTTTTAAACAAGCAAGGAGAGACTTTCATGCACGTATTTCATTATAACCTTTTCCAGTAAGCTGAGACAGTCCAATTATTAGCCTGTATTAATGTATCTAAACCCTCCACAGCTGTTAACCACTGAGATCCCTGGACTAATAGTCATGCATGTATTATTGTTTAGCTTGAGGATGTATTGACACTATGATCATGAATAAAGATGCACCTAAACATCGCCTACAGCACAAGATTTGTTACCTGAACCGCATTTACTGTTGACATCACGCATGTAAACTAGTTTTAATACATACATCAAATTCATGAAGTGATTAATCTGATCCTAAAAGTTACACATAAATTAAAGCTCCAACAATGTTCACACAGACAGTAATATTTTTCCCCCCTGAGCGTTTTGGCTAAATTGAATTGTGCTCTCTCTCTCAGCAGACGATGGTTTCACTCTCTCTACATAACAAGCCATGGTAAAGATGAATGTAAACGCAAAGGTCACTGCCTCATTTGATTTGGGTGCACGTGCGGCAATCAATGTTGCTTTGGGCTTATTTGTCAGGGAACCTCCTGATTATGCACTGATAGATTGCTGGGCGCTGCAGCCTCCCTCCATACCTTTGCTCTGCAAGCCTTTTCTGCAGTGAGTAGTGAACATTAAAGTGAATGTGGAGGAGGAGTCCTCGCTAGGGGGAGAGAGGGTTGGGGGGTGGAGGAGAGGAGGAGGAGGGGAGGCGGAGAAAGAGTAAGATACCAGCAACACAGGCAGATAGCGATGAACTCTGGGAGAACAGAGGTTTCGGCGTGAAGAGTATGAGCATCTTAACAGAGCAGGTCTGCTGGGAGTCTTAATCTGAGAGGAAGCTTTGGATGCTGTCCACCCATCATCACCAGCCTGGTAGGTTTATCATACTGCATCTGCCTGAGCTGCATGCTGATTTTGCTGTTGTGTGTGGAATAGAAATGTTGAGAATAATATTTGCAATTCAAATTTTCTGACAAACACAATCAATCTTTTTCTTTTTAATCATTTGATTACAAGATGCAGAAAAGCTGCTCGGCTGATATCTAAAGTTTGGTTGTTAATCTGTGTTTAACACCTGCCAGATGAAGCTTTAATATCATGCGTGTTATAGCTTTGTTGTTTATTAAAAAATATGCAAAAATATGATGATGTAATCTGTTGTCCTATCTGTGCCTGCTCATCATGTTTTCCCACCAAATCTGGTTTAAGCTGTGCTACATCCCCATCATCACCCTCCTCCTCCTCCTCTCTGGCTACGCTGTTTTCATTACCTATTGTTTCATTTCCAAAAACTCTAATTATACCCTCATAACCGTCACACTGAGCTCAGCCAAAGTCTTCAAATTCCACAAGCTGTCAGGTCCCACTCGCTCTATCAACAGCTCATAAAGCTCCTGTACTGTCTGTCTATCCCTCTTTGCTCTGATTCCCCCTGAGACTCTTGCACATGTTCTGGCTGGAGTCGTAGCCCTGATATCCCACTGCAGTCAGAAATTCAATAATAGTCCAGATTGTCTTCCCTAGTGGGAAAAAAACGAGGATTCAGCCTCACCATGAAAGACGCTGCTGAAGTCAGGTATTGACACACAGAGATGTGGGGGAAATTTCTCTGCAGCAGCACCACCAACCACCCGAGTGTCATTTATTTGCCATTGACTGTGCTCACTGTTCATTTTTCTCTCAGTCATGATTGCGCTTATGCAGACAGAGAGGCAGCAGAGTTTATGCAGAAAGGATGTTGAAAGTTTAATCATGTTTAATAATTCATTTTAGGCTGGTTATTGCTGAGATTTGAGGAAGGGAAGTATGGAAGCCTGAGGATGACTTAAAATACTGTCACATCAGTTTTTAATGGTCTATATTTAGAGTTTTTATTCCCTGTGATTTTGCTTTACTGTCGTGAAAAAATAACACTTATGTGATTGATTTCTTCATCATTTCTGGCAAGACAATCTATCCATCTAGAAGTTGCCATCTGAGCTTCTCAGTGCTGCTATGTCAATTCAGCTCCGTGAGTTTTATAAATGGTTGCATTTATACTGCCACAGATATGTGATGGGGGATTAATTAATCATGCTGCATGTCTTTCACATAAAATGCGTGTCTGTTAGGATAATAAACAACCTTCATTCATGCTTCTGCAGTTCATTCAGATCAAGCTACATTCCTGCTTTAGGGTGATTCCGTGAAAAATAATCAAATTTTAATGTGATGTTGTAGTCTGAGCCTGGCATGCATGGTGTTATGAAATATGTGAGTTGTTTCATTTTTTTCATGATAGGAAATTGCAAGCACAACACAAATTCTGTGGTATTAACCAAGACAATAACAGAATTGGATCCACATTTTTTCAACTGCTGCTCAATTTGGAGCCACGGAAAGGCTCCGGCAAAAGAGCAATTTCTAACTGAAGGCCACCATTTGAAGGTGATGTAACATGGAGTTGTTTCGACGCAGGAGACTGTCCATTTACAGTAGCCGTCAGCGGTCAATGAACAAGTGTTGCTCGGAAGTCTGAATGGCAAGAAAAATTAGATTCTCCTAATTTTTTTCTCAGAAATCAGCATGAAGAGCTGATTAAAATGCACTTCAAGCAGACGCTGCATCTGCGTCCAGCTGCCCACCATTACCTCCGAAGCTACTGAATGACAGTCGGCATTGTTATTTCAGGTGTGCAGGAGATTGCTCTTCACAACCTCAAGTACTTACCGGTTCACATTCTAATAATAGTCTTTTGAAAGGTGGGCAAATGCAGTAATAATGTGAGATGAGAAAGTTAAAAAATATATATCCTTAATGTCCAATCCAATTGATCAACCCTGTCTCCTAGGAATTGTGTTTACTTACTTAGTCCTTGTTGCGCCTAGTGGCACATAGGGCAAGAACTAAGGATCTCCACTCATCTCTGTTGTTTGCTTTCTTCTCAATGCTGTTCCAGCTGTATCCTCTCGTCTTCATTTCTCCTTCGATGGTTCGCCTCCAGGTTGTTTTGGGCCTCCCTCTTTTGCGTTTTCCCTCTGGTGTCCAACGCAATGCCACTTTTGTCATGTCATCAGATGGTTTCCTTAATACATGTCCAAGCCATCTCCATCTTCTTCTTATCAATATTGTTTCCATGTCCAAGCACCCTGTCGTTTGGTGTAGTTCATGGTTTGTGATCTTTCTAGGCCAGAATATCCTCATGATCTTTCTGAGGCGGGTATTGTGAAAGCTAGAAAGCTTGCCTATGTCTTTTTCAGTCATTCTCCAGCACTCAGCACCATATAGAAGTACAGATAGTACACAGC
>CAKALU010000172.1:0-11196 GCA_916700995.1 Hozukius guyotensis
TAACAAGATTAATATATATATATATATATATATAATAAGTCAATATCACTAACAAGATTAATATATATATATATATATATAATAAGTCAATATCACTAACAAGATTAATATATATATATAAATAAATAATAAGTCAATATCACTAAGATTAATATATATATAAATAATAATAAGTCAATATCACTAACAAGATTAAAATATATATATATATATATATAATAATAATAAGTCAATATCACTAACAAAATTACTCCCATAAAATGTTGCTGCCAGAATAGAAACCGTGCTGTCCTGAAACAAGGCCCTTATCTTGGAGTTCACACCTCTATTAACAGACAAACAGACTTTAGCTAACTGAGACTGAATTGGGATAGGGGGCGACACTGACAAAGGCAGAGAGTGGTCAGCATTCTTCAATAACATGTACAAACCAGATGGGATAGCATCAAAAACTATAGAAAATTATTTTGGGGTTATTGGTATATGGTACCTGGCGAGAAATTCTGAGTAATTATAAAGTAGTCCTTCTTTAATAAACAATTGACTCACAAGTATAATACCATTGTTAAACCATTTATCATAAAATAGAGACATGTTCTTATATAAAATATTACAGTTGTTCCAAATATAACATCTCTGCGGAGAGAAATTGTGCTTGTAAATCAGCGCCCAAGCCAAAAGAACATGGTCATTTACCGTTACTCCATGCTGTCTGGGCAGAAAGTCATCAGAGGATTGATTGCTGCTGGTTGACGAGGGTGAATAAAAACTCAACAATAATGTGAAGCACATAAAGATAAAACTACTTTAAAAGTTATATAAGATAATCTAAAATCTCAGTAGATCTGCAGAATCTGGTTTTATTTTATTGTATTCATTTTTAACATACACATTTGATTAAGATTTGGTGCAGCAATCAAAGATTAACAAGTTAATGTGGAAGTAGACAGATGATGTAAAAAAGTACTTCTCACATTTGTTAATTTACAACATTTCAGTTATTAATGAACGGAACATACACGCATCATTTCCCTTTTATTGGTGATAACATTTCAGTTTGATTTAAATGAGCAGGTTAATATAAAAGCATATAACTTAAAGGGAGGAAGTGCCATGCGTCAGTTCAACAAGCTGCAGGTGGCAACAATATAGCAACCACAAAGGGACAACGATTAAAACAATAAATTATGTGCAGTCTGCGCAATGTACTCTACAATACCTCATATAAAGCTTTTCCCACCTGTTTAAATGGTCAGTTTTATATCATTCCCTGGATGTCTTATCTTAAGAAAATTGGCCCCAAAATGAAAAAAAAGGTGCCTGGGACACTAATATGAGTCCAGCTAATTCAATTATGTCTTTTTTGTGTCTTCAGATAGTCTCATTGAATCATTATATATAGTGCAACACGATAAAAGGGAATTATAAAAGTTAAGTGCACACCAGCATTCACAATGCTGATTGTAAAAGTTATTCTTAATATTTACTATCACGATTAGCAGAGGGGCTGTCAAGTATTTCAGACTAAACAAGTAAACTATTATGTTCACAGTGGATTTGCTACATATGCTACAGTCTTATGACATGGGTGTTGTAACGTAAAGTAGCTAAAAGTAAAGCTGATGGTGAATGATATAGTGGTTTGGTTACATATACAAAACAGAGGCTTAATGGAAAATGCTTCCACAGGATTGTGGGGACAGGCAATTAAATCCTGGAAGACTGAAATCAGGCAGCTCAGGCTCATCTTGCAAGATGCCAGAATCAGTGAAGGTGTTGGGATTGTTGAGATACATCAGCAAATCATCCTCTGTGGTTAAAACAAAGCCAGAAATCATGGGATCAGGGTGATGTGTGCCAGATTGCATGGGATCAGGGTGATGTGTGCCAGACTGCATGGGATCAGGGTGATGTGTGCCAGACTGCATGGGGTCAGGGTGATGTGTGCCAGACTGCATGGGATCAGGGTGATGTGTGCCAGACTGCATGGGATCAGGGTGATGTGTTTCCAGAGATGACTGCAGAGGAGGAGGACTCCCGTCTTGTTCTGAGAGCAGAGAAAGGGACAAGAGAAAGATAATGATTCTGCTGTCGTGGCTGTGTTGTTTACTTCTGGTACTGCTTTCACAAAAAAATGTGATGTTCTGTACAACCCAAAAACTGAAAAAAAGAAAGCACAGACTGATGCTGGAGGATTAGATTTTGCACAAGATTGTCGTGAATTGCATGCAGTGTTAAAGTTTTCAAAACACTATTCAATACACTCGGTTAGGAAGGAAGTTCAGCATGAATTCTCACCCATTAAATATAAGCCAACAGCAAACAGCTGGTTAGCTTAGCTCAAAGACTGGAAATGGGGAAACAGCTATCTTGGCTCTGTCACCAGCACCTTTAAAGTTCACTGATTAATACGTTAACAACTATATCTTGGTTCTGAGCAGTTGCCAGGCAACCAGAAGAGACGCCAGGAAGTTACTAGTCGCGACCCTAATAAATAGCCTGGCACAAAACAGTTAACTGTTTTTACACTGCAGGTTTTGTATGGATTTAATAAAACAAATTGATCTTGTTAATTTGTAAGTTTTAGAGGTGCTGGTGGATTTTGAAAAAAGTGTATTCGACATATGTCCTTAACTTTTGCTTTCACCAAAATGGTACATGGATCTGCAGTTTGAAATGTAATCACTGTAAGATGAAATACTACCACAATTACTCTTAGTGATAATAATATTAAATAGATAAAATAATAATAATACAGCCATATTATAGGGCTGCAAC
The DNA here is from genome assembly GCA_916700995.1 of Hozukius guyotensis. Taxonomy (NCBI): domain Eukaryota; kingdom Metazoa; phylum Chordata; class Actinopteri; order Perciformes; family Sebastidae; genus Hozukius; species Hozukius guyotensis. The sequence goes on from CAKALU010000172.1 coordinate 2,779, forward strand.
TAACTATTATTTTCATTGTCGATTATTTTCTCGATTAATCGATTAGTTGTTTGGTCTATAAAATGTCAGAAAATAGTGAAAAATGTCGATCAGTGATTCCCAAAGCCCAAGATGACGTCCTCAAATGTCTTATTTTGTCCACAACTCAAAGATATTCAGTTTACTGTCACAGAGGAGCAAAGAAACCAGAAAATATTCACATTTAAGAAGCTGGAATCAGAGAATTTAGACTTTTTTTTTCTTAAAAAAAATTACTCAAAACCAATTAATCGATTATCAAATTAGTTGGCGATTAATTTAATAGTTGACAACTAATCGAAAAAAAATTAAACTGTTGCAGCTCTACCATATTATCTGTGATTTCATGATTGATCATTACTGGTGGTGTCGTTTAACCTATGGCTATGTACAGATTTAATTTTACAGTGTCTTTTAATTGATGTTAATAAATACACCAAGCAAAGTGTTAAAGTATTCAAGCATCAGAAGGTAGAATCAAAAAGCTATAACTTTGTTAGTAACAGTTTTGCTCATACCAGTCATCATCTCCACACCTGTTAGATTTCATGTTAGACTACTGTACATGTGCATGCAGTAGAAGCCGCCCACAGCCCCGCGGGATAAAAGTTCTACAATTTCATAGATGTTGCCTGACATCTATCTAGACAGCATCTTCCCCACTGATTTCCTACATTGCAAAACCAAAATAGAGAGGGCAACACAGAGCTCTGTGACGAAGGGAGAGTGATTTGTTGGAGGAGGATTTCAGCTGGATGGGACAGCAAGGAGAGCCATGACTCACCAGCTGCCTCTCCACACAGGCCATTCATTGGCTCCAGGCCTTCACCCTGTGCCATGTCAGAGGACATGGGTGACATAGCCTCCAGTGTGTTCCTACATGACCAATGACAAACAGTCATTACAACCAGTTGCTCATGACATAATAACGGGCGTGGGTGCACTACTTCTTAGCTGAAGCAAGTGCATTTTTAGTTTGTAGTTGTTGTTTCTGTATAAAGAGCACATTTAGAATATAAAGGACAATTTAGTATTAATACAAACAAGAAAGATACTGTAAACCAGCCTGGAGAAAAAAAATAATATACTTACTCCTTTGACACAAACATCAGCTTGGTTTTGATGTACTTTATGTAAGGACTGTCATCTGAAAGAGAATGAGTTTAGATATGAATGTGTCATATTCCTCCCCCCAACACTATCAATACAGTGTAATTGTGCACATGACTACTGCCAGGCAAAACACCATTCAGATAGAATTATCCAAAACCAAAAACATCAAAAAAAAAATCCAAAATCAGCAAAAACATTTGACGCCCTTACTTCCACTCTTCTCAGTGTAGTATTTTCCGAAAGCGTCTTCCTTAGGGGTGTTGGGATACAGGTAGATCAGAGGATTTTCTGGGATATTTTCAGCTTCCAAGATCTGGAAATTCCTGATGATTTCATGGAAGGGGATCTGGCAGAGGTCGACTTTGGTGAAGGGCGTGACTGTCTTTATTTCAGGCTTGCCTACAATAGACAGAGGATGATCATATTGGATATTTGTATTCGTCTACCATGTTAACAATTTCAAAATATTTTTTATAATCATTATGACATAAAAATATCTCACCATTTATGGTGATTTCCACCCAGGAGAAGGTGATTCCTCCAATGATACTGTCACTGAAGCGCAACAAGAACGTGCCTCTCTGTTTCTTCGTCAAGAGGGACTTCTCTTTGGCTTTGCTCACAAAGCCCATGATGAGGCTACAGAACAGATAAAAAGTCTTATATAAAACAAGAAACATCTCCCATTTGCCAGGAATTAAAGGCATGAGCTGAACTGCTGTGTATTAAACCCGGATTAGACTAAAACATACCCATCCCTCCACAGGTCTTCGAGGTATGTTTTCACCATCACCAAGATGCCATCAAACCACACCCAGAAAGTGTCAGGAGCATTTTCCTGTAACAAAAGTTCATCAACTCACACCCACAGTATATTCATAAACAATAAACAAACAAGACTTAAGAATCCACAGCCTCGCTAGGGGCTCTGTGAGGCTGTAATGCTCATTGTAAAGGAAACCCAATTGTACGATGGATAAAAGTTGAGGTGCACAGCTTGTTTTTGATCCTAATCAGTCACAATGAAACAAATGTTAAGATGGTAGTGGTTGATATGGAAGTAGCTGTAGTTAACATGGTCACAATGTCAACATGCTGATGTTTAGCAGGTAACGTTAATCATGTTCAAAACCTAGGTTTACCATGTTTGGTAGCTGACAACACAAAATACATGATGGTAATGTTATTAGTTTTACAGATATTTGGTCATAAACCAAAATATTGAAAAACTGACATTTTGACCTGACGGTGGCGCTAGAGGAAAAAAATCAGGGGATCACTAACATAGCGAAAATTCATAGTAGAGTGTTGCAGGAATGAGTCCTAAAACCTGGAAATGAGTGAGCATTTTAGCAATTCCGGTTCCCTTGTCTGGAAGTCAATGGGTTTTTTGAATGTGTTTTTAGTTAGACGCCTGAAATAAAGTCTGTGGTTAACACAAGCTTAAGAAATTTTAACGTTTTGTTCTACGATATAAAATACGTTAGTAAATATCCCACTCGTTAATTTTGAAGCTTTTACGCGTCTTAAAAATAAAGAAGGCGGTTGCTAACAAGTGGCTAAATGAGACTACTAAACGCCATCACGCCAACTCGTCCGCCTTTACAGCCTCGTTGTTTATACCCACGTTCATGCGACCATGGTGTAGTTCGTTTATAACCTTATATTAGCTTTTTACTTCTGGCGATTGCATTCACACTTCAAAAATCATAAAAGTGGTGTTCATTTGTGAAGGTTATCTTGCTGAACAAAACGTGTAAATATCATAAACGCTTGTTTGTCACAGAGCTTATTTTCTGCTGTAATCTAAAATCCAATGGAAAAATCACATTGGCTTTTTGTCGAGGGAACCCAGGGCGATACTAACTTCCGGGTTGGCCTACAAAAATACGTCATCCCTGCAGCTCTCTATGGAAATCCATCCAATAGTTGTCAACATTTCACTCAAGTGATGCCAGAGGGAAAATTCAGGGAATCACCTAAATTGAGATATTTTGAGTCAAGTGGTTAGGATTAAGGTTAATCCCTCAAACCAGTATTCCGTATTCTTACCTTGCTAAACTTGGACCAAGCTACTTTGCAGGTGTCATAGTTCTGCTGCCTTCCTGCGGGGAAAGAAAATAAATGATGCATTATGCAACTCTCACTCACTGATATAATCTATAAAAAACATGCATACAAGCCATGAAGGACGCTGAATTATAGCGTGAAATCATTTGTATCATAATCTGACAAATCAATAATAACTGTGCACAAGTCCTGCTGGGTGTCATCAATATTCCAATCAAATACCATTAACACACTCTTTTCAGGAAGACTAGCAACAGTTGTCGTAAATCTGTTGAAGTTGTGAGAGTGAAATTACGCTTTTCAGTTTGACACCAATGTGTCTTATTTAGTGTTTGCTTTGAAAAACTGAATAAAGAGATTTTTAAGTTTTGGGCATCCTTTGTTAGATCAGGGGAGAAGATAAAGGAAAAAGAGTACCAATTTACCACCTTCCCCACTGTTTATTTGGGCATTATATGTATGGTCAACTCTATTCTTATGAGAAACTGGACAAATAAAATAGGAAAACACCCACCAACTGATGCAGGGATTATTTTGGTTATTCAGTGAAAGAATATATATCCTTGCAAATGGCATTAAAAAAGGCCAAAACTGCAATACAGTTCAAAGTATTTACACCATGTTTCTAGAGCTTAGAAGTGTTGCTGAGTTACTTCAGTTATTTTATCTTTAAATGTAAAGTCAATCAGTCTTAAAGATGCAGTTTAGTAACTTGTGTCAAAATCGGACCAAGGTGTTAACTGATATTATGTTTGACACACAGATGAATGAATTCAACCCTATTTATAGACAGAACAACCACACAAATAGGCAAAGACAAGCAACTGAAGCTGAACGTAGAAGCAGTATTTACCAAAGAGTCTGTGTGCGATCATTTCCAGCTGAGCCTCATTCAGACCCCGTTTAGTGGCAGAGAGAAACTGCCAACTCAACATCTCTCCAAACTGCGGCCAAGTGGATGCAGGAGAGTTGGCAAGGAACGCGACGTCCTGGAGAAACAGACAAATATATACACAATTCAACCTTCTAATAGTACAGCCAAACTGATACATGGTGTGTGTTAGTCTCTCGGGGATCTCTCACCTTGGTGTCTGTACTGAGCAGGTTGAACCAGAGGACAGACGCCCAGGCGCTCTGCTGCTGGCTGGAGTTGGAGATGATGATCACCGGGATGGAGGAGGCCTAGGTTGGGTGCCAGTAAAAAAATACTTTTATTTAGGTCCATAATCATGACAATAAAAACAATGATATAATGCTTAATTTGTATACAGAGCACATGCAGATTAATTTTTTTAATTTTTATAACAATAAAGGATGCAGAAGAAACTCCACCTGCAACTCAACTGACACGCCTTTCAGCTCAAATACAGTGTCGAAGCAGATGATGTGCAGCTCCTCTGTAACACTGAGAGAAATCTGTCAACACCAAAACACACAGATCATTATTTGATTGCTCACATTTTCTTGAATTATGACTTACTAAGTAAAACTGTAAACAAAGATGGTATCTTCAGGATAGGACACCACCTGCTGGACAGACAGCGGAGCTCTTTCTCGAACAGACTGATTCAGCTTCGCTGTCACGAGGACCAATACAGGAAATCTTTCCTGCCCAAAGCAATAACTCCCTTCAACACCTCACCTCACCTCACCTCACCTCACCTCACCTCACCTCTGTCTAACAGAGAACTCTCAACTTTATAGTTTCTGTCTCAACCAGACTTTATTCTGTTTTAGTCCTGTAATAATCTTGCACATGTGGAATTTGTACATTAGTTCACTACCACTATTTTAAAACAAAATTGTAATTTGCATACTTTGCTAATGTATATAGTATGTTATCGTTATTCTATGTTCATATCTTATATTTTCTAATATATTCTATATATTGTGTATACTATAGATATTATCTCTAGTGATGATATGTACGGTATATTTACTGTGTATTTACTGTTCCTGTGCATTGCCTGGATAACCTGCTGCTGTAACACAAGAATTTCCCAATTTGGGATCAATAAAGTACACCCATCCATCCATCCATCCATCCATCCATCCATCCATCCATTGCCAAAGTCAACTCACATCACTGACTCCTTTGCCGCCACCTCCAGACTTCTGCTCCTTCAGAGTCTGCAGACAAATAAGAGTATGCAAAATTAGTCAAACAACAATATTACCACCCGAGATTAAAGACTGAATATTATTTGAAACTGTCGTCTTTTAATCACTCCAGTTTAGCTGATGGAGTCTGTTTTATGTGTCTACTTGACAACATCGACAGTTAAGTATGTGACAGGAATTATCCTTCAGATGTCGGAAATTATTAAAGGCTTTATATCTAATTGTTGATAAGAGTTTCCTCAGATGTCATTTAATATTTCTTCTCTTTTCAAATCCTTATCACTTACAAGATGTCTGAAGTCTGCCACCATGCCTCCACTCTGGCTCTCTGCCATGTTCAAGGCCTTGCTGTTGGTCCCCAGAACATTAAAACGCCGATATCTACAAACATACCAGTATTAGTAAAAAAAAAAAAAAAATTTCACATCAGATGGAAAAGTTTAATACAATTCTTCTAGAATTACCACTTGATATGGAAGCTAAAGTTATATAAAACAAATACTCACCCTTTGATCTGAGGAGCCTCCCTAATTTCAAGGGGGAGAAAAACAGAGCAGTGACCACAGGGGGGCAACAAAACATCATCGTCTATTGTTTGAAGTCAAGCACTAAAGGCTGCGTGTTTGCTGTGTGAAGTGAAAGTAACTCAAACTAAAGGAGTAATCTCACCTGTCCATGGATACATTCACTTTCATGGAGTGGTTCAGCTCAGGAAACTTAACAAGAAGCCTAAAAATATTAAATCAGGTGTAAGATTTTAGAAATATTAAAGGCAGAAAGAGTAGGATTTGTCAGTTGTGGTTAGATTCAAAGTTGGCCTCTCCTCCCTCCGGCTCAACGACACCAGAAGCACACATGCTTGACAAGTGAAAGCCAACCCCAGATTCACTCTCATTTTGGAACGCGCTTTGTCCACTTGGCGTTTTGCCTCGCTATATTTGCATTTTTTTCTAAACTAATACATATAGATTATGTGACACATAAACATGTACTAAAAGTAAATGCAAATAAATGCATAGCATCCAGCCATTGACTAACTGGAGTGGCACACTGACCTGGTCTTGACAGAGAACTGGACGTTTGTGCGGAGCACCAGCGGTCCTTTCCCCTGAGGCATGGATGGCTGAGTCTCTACCACTAAGGAACTTCAAGAAACAATAAAACAATAATGTCAGGGAATTTCACATGGAAATCATAAGATAGCAAGAGAGTGCAAGAAAGTGTGTGCTAAAAGAGAGACCTCCTGAGTAAGTCTTTTAGAAGAGTATCTGCTCTCCTCTGCATTGCGGGTCTTTGGGCCTTCACAGGATCGTTTGCATAGGTCACTTTTCCTGCCAGCTCCTCCAGCTTCCCAAGAAACTCGCGCACCTGGAATAGACACACTGCCACACAGGTGAACCTACAAAACAAGAGGAAAAGAGCAAAAGTGATGATGAAGTCTTAGAAAATGAAATAAAGAAGAAAAAAACACCAACTTAAGAAGACCTTGAATGTGATAATAGTGGTGGTGGGATTAGGGAAGTCTCAAATTCCACCTATAAAACAGCAGCGTTTTCTCCAGCCTATCACTTCATTTACAGAAGCATTATTGATATAACTCTTACAGTAAACACCAAAGATTAAAACAAATGTGAAGCAGATGGAGATGAATATACCATTTCTCAAGCTGATCCAGACAAACATTGTCTGGAGCGCCAATGCAGGCTTTCTGCTGCCTCCTCTGCCACTCCACCAGCTCTTTCTTCACCAATATGTCGATCAGCTCATCAATCCTGTCCAGGATCTTATTTAGGTCTGACAGTGTGCTCTAAGAAGGTGATTGTATGAGACAAAAAAAATTAGAAAAAGATTTGGACTGAAGAGATGGAGGTGTTAGTAAGAATATTAATAACTCCATACCTTTCTACATTCATCCAGTCTGTTGATAAGTAACTGAAAAACTTTCTGTTGTTCCTTCTTCTTCGCCTCATCTACAGCAGCTGCATAATATTTTCCACAGTGGGATCACAGTTTCCATGTAAGACAGACCAAAACAAAACAAGATCATGTAGCTGTGATTCAGGCCTCTTTATTACTCATCCTCAGAGAACATTGTCACAACATGCAAATATAACCAGAACATTTTAATCTGCTTACCTTCCATCTTGTGGGTTTGGTATTTAAAATCAAACTCGTCTTGCTGCTCCTCCAGACATAACAATGCATGTTCCATGCACTATATCCCAAAAATCCAGAGAAAAAACAATAATGCACAAAGTGTAATATCTTTCAACTACAAAGCACAACATAAAGACATAAAGCAACATAATCTGCACCTGCACTTCATTCCTGAGGCCAGCCATTTTACGTTCAAGGTCCTGCTGGCTGCTCGTCTCCATGGCTTCCTGCTCTACATGCAAACACTGGACCTGAGACAAAGGGAGTAGGAGTAGGAGGAGCAGGTATAGAGATTAAGAGTCTTCCACATGTGATACTGGGTGAAACTGTTGCAGTGAAAAAGAACAAGTGAGAGTCAAAGTGGCAGTTATAACAATATCAGAGCTTGATGGAAAACCTTTGCTTTTTATCCCACACACTGTAGTCCTGTAGTTTGTTTTCAGTACATGTGGCGCTTTCTAAATAGCTGCGAATACATTTTTCAGAACAACCTAAAACAGACAAAATGTATAACGTAGAATCACACTGGACACCAAGAACATAATAAACTTGGTTTTAAATATTTAAAAGTTATGAATTAAAGCAGAAGTGGAGCAAAAGAAGCTATTTTTATAAAAGGATCACTATATACTGACAATAGTGCATGAGAAAGGTAATCTGAAAAAAATCATGTTCCTCTGTGTCCTCCAGCGCTCCTAATGGCATCTCCAAGATTTCACAGACCGGAGGAAAACAACTAATCAGAGCCGAGCTGGAGCCTGCCGTCTCTGAGCGGCTGTCAATCTCTCGCGAACTCCGATCAAACGGTCAAACTAGGCAGCGCTGATCAAATATGAATCAATATTCTGTTACTGTAATGCCTATTTCTCTCCTCAAATATTTTCAGAAACATCTTGTAGTGTAATGTTTAGCTGTAAAATGAGAATGTTTGTGACCCGG
>CAKALU010000172.1:11216-38510 GCA_916700995.1 Hozukius guyotensis
CGGAGCAAACTTTCTCATTTTACAGCTAAACAGTACACTACAAGATGTTTCTAAAAAAATTTGAGGCGAGAAATAGTCATTACAGTAACAGAATATTGATTCATAGCCAATAGGAACACTCTCAGAACACTCAAATTACAATATGCTGAAAGGTTATGGATTTTTTGCCCAATGATGCCAAAAACATTCTGCCTACTGCTGGTTTAAGTTACAGGACTGCAGACACACGCACATCCCCGTTTGGTGGCTGACCATTCAGTCTTATGGACAAAAACAGCAAAAACATGAAGATGAATTAAATGACAATATGATAAATTATCTGTTTTTAAAAATACCAGGTGACAACTGCCATTTTCTAGACTAGAGCAATGTGTGTAATTGTTTTCATGTGCATGCTGTTTTCATACGGGCAGCAGGGTGTGTCCCATCCATTACATGAGTCAGTAAGTTGAAATGTTGTCCTCACCTGTTCAGGCAGATCAGCATTATCAAGGATTTCCTTCTCTTTTCCCAAAAACCACAGGATTGTGTTTGCCAAGACACACGGTTCATCCAGGTACCTCTGTCAGGGGAGAGAGTTCAGATGGATATCAGGGATGCACCGATACCAATACTGAATCAGATATTGGGCCGATACTGACTCAAACAGCTGGATCAGGTATCGGTGACAGTGGGGACGATATCAATTCTATGTTTATTTACTATCTACATTATATACCCCAATTTGAATTCCTGTTTACATTTTGACCAATTTGTTGCTGCATTAAAAAGGTTTACACTTAAATTGTAATTCCTGTTAATTTTGAAGATTTTATTAACCAAGCTGCTGGTGTACGATTTATTATTTGAATAATTACAATTAGTATATCTATGTATTTATTTGTTACATTTTGTTTTACAAAGTTAGGAAAGCAATGTTTAGGTCCGGCCTGATGTTGCCGTGCACATAAAATAATGATCCCAGTCACCTCCACACAGTGAGGCATACAGTTTATTAATTAAACACTGGTATCGGATCGGTACTTGGTATCAGCCGATACGCAAAACCCAGGTATTGCTATAGGTATCGGGACTGAAAAAGTCGGATCGGTGCATCCCTAAGGCATATCAGAGTCATATCAACAGTTTTCCAATTTAAAACAAATGTGTCACCCAACGGTGCTTTCACTTTCCACAAACCACACCCAGACAGACCTGAAAGTTCTGTTTATAGCGTCTAATATTGTGCTGCAGTAGGAATGCCTCCTCCTGCACAAAGCGGCTGTGTTGGATATCCAGATTCTCCAGCAGGACCTGGAACAGCACCCTAGCTAAGTCGTGGTCCCGTGCTGCTCGTTGCCTGAAGAACAAAAACACAAGATACAAAATAGCAGAGTATTTTACAAACAGGGTAATTAAAATCCTTGAATGATAATATAATGTGGGTTGAGGGGGAGTCAAATGAGATGAGGGTGCAGCCTTACCACTCCTGCTTCTCTATCCAGGCTGACAGGTAGTGCCTCACATCCATAGGCAAAGCATCCCTGTCATAGAGCTCATGTAGCTGCTGTGTGTATGCAGCAGGTAGCTGCCTCAGTCTGTCCCACTGAGCCATCCTGAGGTTGATCAGGGAAAACAACAACATGCACACAAACAACAAAGATAAGATAAGATAAGATAAGATGAACCTTTATTGATCCCCGGAGGGAAATTCAGGTGTCAAAGCAGCAAACATCAGCAAACAGAGTGAAACACAGGAGAGGTAAAGGTATACAAAAATTATAAAAACAATAATAGAGCTATAAAAGATACAGAGTGAATGGGTGAACATAGTGTGTGCAGTCCGTCAATAAATAAATGTAGTATGTGCAATTTAATATATGTAGCACATTTAATGCATGGTGGTGTGTGGAGCTATACAGTATGAGATGATTACATGTAAATATGAAGGATTCATACAAGTCATGTCTGTAATCAACAGTTGAAGGAGCAAAGTGCAAACTCTTAGACAAGAAATGACCTGTGAGCTGTGACTGTAACATAACATGCAGTTTAATATGACTGCAAACTGTGTTATTATCTTGTTAACAAGCCATTGGAAGTTGACACCGAGTAACGTATGTTGTAATTGGTATGTTAGCTTGTCTTGGATAGACTGTCAGTCAGTAACAACACATTTACTCACCTTACTTTATGTTGTCAGTCAGAGTCCACTTATAAATGTCAGTTATTAACGTTAGCTGGCTTTAACTGGTAACTTAGCACCAAGCTAACGTTAGCTCCAGGTAACTCTCGTTTCTCGCTAGCTGTGCTGTTGTCGGACGTTGGTAAAACAAAACAACACTCAAGCAGGCAGGCGTCTGAACATTTCCTAAAACATTTTTTTACTCATCTCTCTGTTTTCATTGGATATCTTCTTATCCCGCCCCAAGTGGCTGTTTTCAAGCTAACCATGGGCGCCATTTTGGCTCTGACACAACGAACGTTAAGGCAGTTTAAGAGCCGAAATGTCCGAGGCACGTCACACAGTTTCCTGGTGAGGGCAGAAGCTAAAAGCTCATTGGTCGAGAGCGACAGAGAGCAGCAAGCGCTGTTTGGTAAACATGCACGTCAGTCTGACGCGAGGGGGCGTGGTCAACACATCCATGGGCGTGATGAAACGAATCGAAACTTACGGCCGCGTCTGATAGATTTCCCGAGAAATGAGGTTGTGAAAGTAATGAAGCGGAGCATGTGACGCACTCAGTGACGTAGAACTGAAAGCTGTGGCCAGAGGCAGTCTCTCAAAATTAAAAATTAAAAATTAATGTTTTTTTGGGTTTTTTTGTTCTTCTTCTTTGAGGTATTTATTTATTTTGTTTTATCTTTTATTTTATTTGTTTTCTTTGTTAGATAAGTGAAGTACATGAAATGTCATGTCTCTCTTTCTTTGAAATTCTGACTAAACATTTAATTGTATAATTTAATTATTAATATTAATATTAATATTGTTGGTCCGTCTGTATGTGTATATATGTCTATATGTCTATATGTAAAATTATTATTTAGAATTATACATAATTTTAAAAGTGCAATAGGCTATTACATAATAGTAATACTCAGGTAAAGTGCAAGTACCAAGAAATTATACCTCAGTAAATATACTTAATTATTTGCCACCACTGCTACCAAAATAGCAATTTTTAAAGATTTATGTACAAATATTAATATTTTGTTAAATGAATCAATTTCTGTCTTTACATCGGATATCAGGTAACTTCTTATTTACACTTTCTTTCAAATAATCACTAAAATAATAATCTGGTAGTGTATTTTTTCCACCCAACTGGTACAACCCTGCCCTTTGTGAGTATTACTAATGTAAACAGCATTTATGTTACTCATCCCTTCAGTTCCCAGTCTCACCAGTAGATGTCATACTTGCCACACCATTACAGAAATTAGTTTGACTGATGATTAATTGAAAAGAAATAAAAATTTGCCATGCAGAAACTCTTCATCGAATACGGCTGTATAGAGGGTGGCCAAGCACAACCTAACACCAGTTACAGTTTTCAAATTATTTTAATTCACATTCCCTTTATTTATTCATTCAACTATGCAATAATATTCTCTGTAAAGTTGATCTCCCTTTGTGTTGGTCTAAAGGCGGTTTAAGGATATTAAATGTACAAAATACCACAATTCAACAACATGTAATTTGTAGACTGTAAACTCCTTGTCAGGTTGATTTCTCAAGAAATGCAGAGCATGTGACCTCAGAGTCCTAAATGGCAGCTACAAAGCCCCATTGTTTTGTTGGTCACGCCTGTTCAACCAGCCTCCCGGAGGTTAGATCCTGTCACTGATATGATCAAAATAAACATGGTTATACCTAAGCTGTGGACAGAAGGCAACAGGAGACGTTTAAAGATGAGGTTATCTTCCCTCTAGACAAACAGACATGTTATCTAACATTATTAAATAGATGTGAAACTATCTCCTTTAATCAAATCAAATCCCTTTCCATTACCAGGAAGCAGGCTGCGTGTGTTCTGTACTGTACCGGACTTATCTGATTACACACCCAGTTTGTTCCTTATCTCTTTACACTACATTTAGAGTGCAGATGTATCCGTTTGGTAAACATGTGTTCAGAGAGCAAAGTTCACAGGAAAGCACATCACAATTCAAACAGTTCAATACTCGTTTCTATAGAAAGGTTTTTCCAACTGGCTGAATTTGAGTCTTTTGTATGCTTGTGTGCTGATGTATATGCATATGTATGTGCATATGTAATTGTATGAATATGTATATGCTTGTTTCTTTATTTACCTATTCTATTGTTTTCATTTCATTATTTGTGTTTCATTCTAATCTGCTGTCTATGTTGTGAATTTCCTTTGAAAGCACTTTGTGCTTTGGGCTTGAAAAGTGCTCTACAAATAAAATAATAATAATAATTATTATTATTTTCTGCAGTATGGATACACGGGTACCAGCTTTGCTTTCTGCTCTCTAGACATAGTTGATTTTTTTTTTTTATATATAAAAATCTAAAATTTTATGCCCTCAATGTTGTGTCGATTTTTCCCCGTGGTATCGAATATCAATATTGTTCGAGGTATCGTATCAAAGTTAGAAATTCCAGTATTGTGACAACACTATATAACATGATAACGAGCATGATAAAATCCATCTATCCACATGAGATTATCTAATCCGTGGTGCTGGTCCCAGTATGAATTGGACAAATAGGACGGCAACTCACCTGTCTTTAGACTGTGAGAGAAAAACCACATATAAACAGAGAGAGAGCAAATTCAAGAGAGAGCTATCAGCCTGCTGGCTTCAAATAGGCCTCAGATAGACGTTCAAATAGACCATTTTCCCAGCAGACACTGTGTCATAGTAGTCAGAATAGTAACTGCTAAAAATGTCTTCCATGAAAAAAGCTTATTCAATCCCATAGTGAAATAAATTATCTTTAATTGTAACAGTCTAAAAGTCATAGAGTGAAACCTTTATCACTGTGGTTCACCTGTTTGCAATTTGTAGCACACGTTTGCCTGCCTCCACAGCTCTTATCATAAATAAAAGTGTTCCTAACTGATGTGTTGTAAGGAAAGAAGGTGTGTAGCGCTGCATTCTTTCTTTCTTTCTTTCTTTCTTTCTTCTTCTTCTTCTAAAGGTCAGTTTCTCTATTCACATTAAACTACATTGCCACTCCTCACATTTTTGCCTCAACCTATAGTGTATTAAAGATTATTATACTCTCAAAAACACAATTAAAAAACATATTTTCAGTGTAGTGCATGGGGCTATAACTTATATATAACGCACCTGAAAAGTCTGCACACTATGACTCAGCCCAAATATAGTTTAATGTGAACATGCACATAAAATAATATTTCCTTGTGCATACTTTTCAATTGCCTACAATACAAACAAAACTACCACACTGACAGTCACAATTCACACGTATAGATTTAATAAACATTTTATTGACATTTAAAGAGAAAAAAAAGCATATAAAACAACAAAATTTAGTTCTCAGTTTATTGTCCCTGCAATTAACTCCAGAGGTGTGAATGTGATTGACCTGATGAGACGTTTCAATGGAAGGAAACAACAAGACTGATGAAGCAACATGACCAGAAGTAAAGTCACCGGATGGAGAGCAAAACGAAAGTCTTGAGGGACTGAAGGTTTAATTTCCTGAGACCAGTTCTTCAAAAGTTGCTGCTTAAAATGATATATTGTTCAACTATTTTATCCATTATACACCAAAGGAGCTATTTTTCTACAAGCAAAACAGGTTCAAAGCGTACTTTATGATCTTACTTATTCCTTTTTTATATATTATTAAGATTGTTTACAATGATGTGTAATGTAGTTAACTTTTTGCTCTAACTGAATTTTCATTACATTTGGTTAGATTGTCTCAAAAGATAAACTAATTTACATAATTTACAGACCAGTTGAAAAATCACTGACTTCAATAGAGAATAATCATTGTGTCAAACTGTGTAAATGAAGTTTGTGTGTGCGGTCACACAAACAAACAAAAAAGCTTTTTTCCCTTTCAAAATGCGGTTCTGATAAATCCACTGAGTAACAAACGTGTAATCTTGTTTTCCAAATAATCTAGATTATATAAAGTCTGGTAAACCAATATGTCAGTTAACAAACATTGATCCTGTGTCATTGCTTTTTAAACTAATTATAAGAATATTTATTGCTAAAGCTTCTCAGGCTGGTTTATGATCCTTCACGTCTACTGGATGGTGATGACGCCCTCCTCCCAGCTGACCTGGTTCACCAGCACATCGTCTTCCTGCTTCATGGAGTTGAGCAGATACTTGACACCGGCTTTCACGCCGGTCTTCACCCCCGCGCCCAGGGCGTAGCCTGCCACCCCGGCAGTCCCCCCTGTGGCGACCATGAGAGCGTCCGTGCCGAGGTCAACCGCGCTGAGGATGGCTCTCTCCTTGGCTGTTTGGGAGCAGTTGACTGAGGCGTAATACACAGCTGTGCCGAGGTTGTAGAGGGTGCTGACTGCAGGGATCCACTCCACCACGTTGTAGACACGCTCCTCGCTCTTGTTGATGCAGCTCCTCGGGGTGCTTCGCCTCATCCGTTGACCTGAAGCTGCAGGGGTCAAAGCATCCTCCTCTGCGCTGCAATGACGGATCCAACATTCAGACGCTGTGGATTCAGAGGGCAGGACGCGACTGCCTTTCTTGTACACTGCCTGGTACTCCCCAGGTTTGAGTAGTCCACTGCTGGTCACACCAGCACACAGGACGCCCAGTCTCTCGCAGGTGCTCATAACCTCCCGTAGATCACCTGTGGCTCCTTCCACAGCTGCTCCTACCAGCGTGGTTCCACTCACTCTGGTCCAACCCTCACAATGCCCTTCCTGCTCGGAGGAACCTGCTCCCACCGTGGCCAGCTGCTGGATGTTAAACATCACAGCCTCAATGTGGCGCCCTGCTTGATCTGAAGGCGATGCTGCTGATGCAGGTGCAGGCGTGGATGCAGACTTGTTCATCCTCCTCTCTATCAGACCCTCCACCTCCATCAGGAGCTCCTCCGTGTCCGCCACTCCAAGCAGGTCGTACAGCTTGAGCACCAGGGTGTGCGCCTCCTGTGGGCAGCCCGCCACCACCAACACAGGCACTAAAGAGAGACCCAGGAGCTCCTGGGGGAACATGGAGGACGATGGGTCGTCCACGGTGCTGGCAGACAGCAGCTCCTCACAGCTGACGTTCCTCTGAATGTGGAGGTGATCTTGAATCTGCCCCTGAAGCTTCGCCCTGAGGACTGATATCATATTTTTGGCAGATTGAACTGTCTCCTCTTTTTGTGCAACCACCGATACAGGATCAGGTTTTTCTGCAGATGGGATGGCAAGCTGGGGCTGTGATCCCAGGAGAGACTGTTTGGCTGTCTCCTCTCCCCCTTCATTGAAGTTGGCTCCTGGAAGCGCCAGAGGAGGAGGAGGGACCCTGCACAGAGCCTGTTCATTCAGCAGGAGCTGGATCACAATCAGCCACTTCAACTTGGAGGACATCATTCCAGTCTTGTTGGAGCTCTTTTTCCAAAGCTACTACATAAAAAAACAGGAGAAAAGGGGAAGAAAAAAACCCAACAACATAACAAATGAGTCCTCATTGTACTGTTAATCCTGCAGTTTGTCTTTTACTCTCAGGCAGAGATTAATTGGCTAGTTTTGGACAGTTTTGTGGCTGCATCTGTTTCACTAGAGAAAATATTAACTTACTCTGTAATGTTTCTAGTGTCACAATTAGACATTGGTCTATATTGTATGATTTCACAATCCAGTCTGCCTGCACAAAAAGCCCCAATGGGGAGTAAAATAAGCTTATTACATGAGTAGATATTTTAAAATCTTGAGCAATGAAAAGGAGTTTGTCCCTCCATGACTTTAGTTATGAGTGAAAAACTATTCCAGTGTCAAGATTCTCACATTAGAGGAGAGCAGCGGTGAAATATAGTAGTGGAAAAACATTACAAACAATCTATATTTTAAAAATATTTAAGCAATGCAAGAAAGAGCAACGCATCCCAATACAGAGCCTCCACACTGAGCTTGTCCTCTTTTTTTTCCTGCACTAACTACACCTAAAAATAGAAATGTTGTTCCACCCACAACTTCATAATTTCATTGCATCTTTTGATCCTGTAGCAGCTGTGTGTGTAGCACCTACCTTAACAACAATCAGATGTGGAGACCAGAATGTAGCAGTGCGACCAAGATGGCTTCAGCATGTAGGATGCTTTTTGTTTTCCTTTTTTTTTATTCCTCAATGCATAGCAATCTTCTTTCTCTTTGCCTCCAATGAGAATCTCCCTCTTTACACATGACATCCCACAGCCCTCCCTCTGTCTCATCTGTCTTTCAGCTCCCTCTTCTCTTTGGCCTCGTTGCTCAATGGGGAGATCAGGGCTTGAATATTGATTCACGTGGGGAAAGTCCATGTGTTCTAAAGCAGTTTTGTTTGTCTGTCCTCTCATCCCTCCCCGCGGCCCTCTGCTCTCTCTCAGTCGGTAGGTTTTTGTTTTTGACCCAAATACTTGAAAGAAATCTCCCCTCATGCCATGAGCAAATTTATCTCCTCCACAGTCAAGACAAGGCTATCTGAGGTAAAGACTGAGCTCATTCACAAAAGTAGGATTTGAATACAAAACTCCACTTCATAATGGATGCATTTTTGTTACCTGCTCACTGTACATGTATTTTTTACATCTTAACACATCACTTTCCTGTTCTAACTTCCTTTAGAAAAGGGCGTCTTTTATTCGCCGAAGCCCCATTCACTCACACCATAGAGACTGTTGGTAAAAGCCCATCTCTTTGGCAATCAGAGCACCCAGAATAGCATGACTTCGCCCTGGAGCAAGCTGTTGAAAACCATGTATTTAAAAAAAAAAAAGTCACATGAGCCAAGAAAAGCAGCCCTGTCTTCAGATATGTGACCGTGCATTTTTCAGATAATCTAATTGGTTTTTAAATTAGCTCAGGAAGTAGGACACTTTTGAACATTGGAACATCACAGCCTCTATGTGGCACCCTGCTTGTTTCAGGCTGCAGCAGGCTGCTGTTTCCACTGAAAAGACTCTTAAAGGGATAGTTCAGGTGTTTTGAAGTGGGGTTGTATGAGGTACTCATACATAGTCAGTGTATTACCTACAGTAGATGATGGTCGGCACGCCCCCAGTTTGGAGAAGCAGACAGGAGTTACCGGCACGGAAGCAAAGCAATGTACTGCTGTGGACGGGGACGGCAGAAAAACATATTTTAGCCACCTAAAAGAAAGGCTCACCTAAAAAAAAAAAAAAAATCAATATCTGTTTAAGTGTTATTTTGAATATTTTTCAATGGGGAACTGAACACGAAAGTGAAACCTATCCATAATGTTTTTGTCATCTGAGCCTGCTGGCTTTGAAGAGAGTCGGAAAGGGCTGTCTGACAGCAAGATAGAGCAGCTGGCCTCAACTGCTCAGCAGAAACAAAGTTAAAATCATTAACATCATTAGGCCGAAGCAAAAGTGACATACTGTGTACTGCCTACAAGTTAATTATGGAGCTGTTAGTTGATATGAGGAAGTTGCCCTCTGGGTTTCACCAAGACGTCAACAATCTGAAAACAATCTGACAACTGGCGGGTGTGTGATTCATAAAGTATGATGTCATTTCTGTAGGGAACTGAGTAGAATTGACACCAGTTAATGGACAGGAATGAATAACTCCCCATTGTCCAATCAAAAATCATCAGAATGTGCTAATTTAAGATGACTGGCTGCTCTTCACACAGCTGTGTGAATAACCCATCAGGGAATATTTGCTCATTTAATGCGAGTATCCTGATCAAACCTGTAAACCCAGTGCAATTATCATGTTTTAGCCTAGCTTCACCCTTGAACTTGGACGTATGTTGTGCGTCATATTGAGCACTAATTGTAATGTGTACAGCACTTTCCATTCTATTTAGATCTGGGAACACCTCTTAATTAGTCTAAGGTACTGTCCTGCGTGTTGCAATGTTAATTTCCACCAACAATATGAAGGCGTGGAGATGTAGCAGGGTCATTATGCACCTATCTTGTTCTCTGGTTTCTATAATTACAAAAAAATGATCTGGTAACAGTTTATTTTGACTGGGAGAACCTCCAAACTCCAGAATATGTGAAGTTCACATAAGCCCCCCCTCCTTCATTTCTTCTTCTGTGGTCCCTACTATAAATCCTCTTTGCCCCTTTTGTACAATTATCCTGTGGGAGAGGCGGCTGTCATTTGTTTTGGCTTATTTGTTATCCAATCCATTCCATTATTTCTCATACTGTTTTGTTTATATTTTAGTTTCCTACAATGTTATAATGTCCATCCCAACCTGTCAATATGATTGATTTCAACGAACTGGCATTTAAAAATAGTTGTTTTAAGAGTAAATGCTGATATCTTAAAGTTACGGCGAGTTAAACTAACTTCCATTTTGTGTACTGTATTTGTGTGTGTAGGAACTGGAGCGGGCAGTAGATTTGACATTGTTTGATTGTTTTTGTTTTTTTCACCTGTGTGCCACGGCGTCTTTAATACAAGTTTGTCAAGTTTGTCCTGGGTGACGAGTGACGGGAAAATACCTCTTACGAACATGAATGACTCACATTTCTAGTAAATGAGATTGATTTCACTGAAGTATTTATTCCATTTGCTTGAACATAGACATGAACATTGTGGTTTTGGAGGTATTGGCAGCGAGTGTTATCCAGAAAGGACTATTCTCTACTTCCCTATAAAACATCTGCATTTACTCTTGTAAAGGGAGGTTTCTGCGGCATTTGTGCAAAGTAGGAAGATTTCCAAACGTTAACTTTCCATTTCCCACCTCAATTCAATTCAATTAATTAAATCTCTATTGAAAACATGGGAGAAACATACTGTAGGCCTACATTAGGAGATTAGACTGGCGAGCTCCTTATCCTCTTTTAATCCCTCTTAAAAAACACATTTTTATAAGTGTGCTTTCAAAGGATTTGTGGCCCGACTCTTCACTTGCATCTGAATATAAAGCCATTCTCAACTTTTGATGATGATTATTTTAATTATTCTATATTGTTTTATTGTACTTATTGTATTTTTCTCACATAACCTTTGCTCAGTGTTGTATCACTTTTATACTATTTAAAATTGTTTTTGTAAAGCACTTTGTAACTTTGTTTTGAAAAGTGCTATATAAATAAAGTTTATTATTATTAGTTATTATTACATACGGCAGCAACAAAGACACTATAAACGAAGAGTAATAGCAAACATCAAGTTTGCTATTACAAGTGCAAGAAGTAAAATGTATAAAGTGCAACAATAGAAGTTGGACTATAGTTCATGGTTAATGGCAGCAATAGCCTCAGGAATAAACATAACAAAAGCCCAAACTGCATTTCTTTGGCTGCTTTCAACACGAGTGACAAACTTGAAGTCAAATGAGGTCAGGGTCAGGTCATGTAGCCAGGGAACGCCATAAAAAGTTAATTTTAAATCTCTCTACAGGATCTAAATCCTGTTTGACAAGACCGCTAACATGGCCAAGTCGCTCCTAAAGAACACGTCAGCCACAGCAGACATGTGTTAGTAGTTAGTGTTTATTTTACTATATTTTGTTTAATCAACATTTTATTGTGGATCATTATCTCTTTTATTGTATTTTATTAAAATGTCATTATTTTAATACAATCTGCTTATTTTGTGAAGTTTCATAATTTGTATTTATTTATTTTTATTGTTATTTTTATTTCCTTGTATTTTATTTATCTTTTATAATCTTAAATACCCATTTTGTATTGCTTTCTTATTCAATGAACTTTTATATTGGTTGTTTTGGTGTGCATTAGTCTCTAAATCCATTTTTAACATTCTACATTTTTGTCAATCGTCTGTACAGCACATTGAATTGCATTTGACTTGTTTGAAAGGTGCTATATAAATAAAGCTTGATTGATTGATTGATTGATTGATGTGGTTTACTAATAAGTTGGGCTGTCAAAGTTAACGCCATAATAACACATTAACGCAAATTTGTTTTAATGCCACTAATTTCTTTAACGCATTAACGCAATCAATCTTTCGGAGGCTGTAGCGGGCTCAGTTTTAAAGCTGTCATGAACATAGTATGGGTTAGTACTGTGGGTATGGGTTGTTGTTTGGTGGGACAGAATAGTTTTTGCTGTTCGAATATGACCTGTGTGGGAGTAATCCAACTTTTTGAGTGTTTGTCTGTGGAAGGAGGAAAGGGTCAGCCAGAAGGCTTCCGCTTGTTCTCTCATTGATTCAGAGAGCGTGGGAGTTATTTGGCTCTCCGCTGTTTTACACACCAGTCACTGAGGCTGTAGACACAACAGCAATATCCGCCTGCAGGGCGTACGCTGTTTCCGTGTCCAGTCCACTTACACAGGCACATTATATTTCCAAGTTCTCTTGGGACACACACACACACACACACACACACACACACACACACACACACACACACACACACACACACACACACACACACACACACACACAACTAGCAAAACAAGTATAATATATATGGTAAATAGTTCCATATTAAAGGGACTGTATGTAACTCTTTACACGTATGAATCGTTTTTTATAGCAAATGAGGGAACAGGTTGTAACCAAACCTAAAAAATGAGACCTTCCGCGACTTTCTGTGTTTCCTCTATCAGCCTGTAGACTGTGTTTTATGTGAAGGACTCGGGTCGCTGTCCCAGCGGATGTGACGCGCTCGCGTGTGCCTACTCTCTCTAGCACAGCGACAGGGATAGCTAACAATAACTAACGGTTGGTTAGAAATGGAGTCCGACCAGCTTCCACCACAACTCAGACTCCAACACAAACTCCAAGGAAGCCGAAAAAACACAAAGTTATATCTGTTGAAGTCCGTCTTGCAAATCAGGAATGTGACCGACGTCCGGGGGAAAACTAAGATCAATATCGGCCGGGCCTTCGATTCATGGAGGGACCTTTGTTTGGTTTTGGGTATCAAAACGGACCCCGAGCTGGCAAAATTCCTATTGGACAGGTCAGCTAACATTGCTGCCATCATGTGAAATATAATATAGAGTGATATTGTGGTTTTAGCTGTCAGTCACGTTCAGTCTCGTGTGTGTCGCCTCACTGTTTTGACTGATGCTCGCTCGCGTCTACTGTTGTTGACTTTACGGCCACAAGTGTCACTGTTAACAAGCAATTTCTGATTCCTACATACAGTCCCTTTAAGGTAAAACTTGCGGCCGTAAAGTCAACGACAGTCAGCGTCCTGTTGCTCCTGTTGCTTGTGCTCACACTACGTAGACGCAAGCGAGTATCGGTCAAAACAGTGATTGACAGGCATCATGTTGATTAACGTAAGCAACATTAGCCAGCTAAAACCACAATCGGTCACATTCCTGTTTTGCAAGAGGGGTTTCACTTGATATAACTTGGTGTTAGCGGACTCCATTTAATTTGTAACGGAAACGAAAAGTACTTGCGAGTGCATATTACGTCACATCTGTTGGATTTTCCCCAAAAAACTGGCCTGCATTCTTCACATTAAAAGCCGTCTACAGGCTGATAGAGGAAACCCAGAAAGTCACGGAAGGCCTCATCTTTTAGGTTAGGTTAAAACCTGTTCACACATTGGCAATAAAAAAACAATTAAAAAACGTTTATACGTGTAAAAACTTACATACAGTCCTTTAATAAGAGCCTTTAATGTGCTCATCTTATAAACAGTTGCCATGTGGCATATCCAATTTTCAGACTCACTGGGTCGACTGGTACAGATTCTTCCCTGTTAAATCAGTAAGAATGGGCTTTGTGACATAACTAATAGTCACTTACGTACTACATTAAAATTGTTTATTTTAATGTTTATTTCATTAAATAACCACCTGTGAAAAGATGCATGATATTTGTTTCATTTTCCTATTATAATAGCATCCAAAATTCTCCTGTTGACTAATTCAGTTGTTCGATAAGACTAATGAAAAAGACGCTACAAACTCCCTCTCTCTGTCTGTGTGTAGGGGTGGGATGGATGGGGGTTTGGGTGGCGGGTGGAGCTCTAATTTGATTACAAATGAGCTCAAGGACTATAATAATTGAGATAGAGAGGCTGCTGAGCGGAAAGGAGTATTTTGAGTCGGAACAGAGCTCCTCTGATACCAAACTGCGGGACAGATCGCTGGTTTCTACTGTTGGATCAGATCAAGATTATTCAACACTGGTATCAGGTGAGACTTTCATGTTGTTTCCATTCATTTACAGTAGATAAGTGTGATAAAGGAGCCTAATGACATTATGAGAGGTTACTCTGTTCATTCAGAGACATAAAGATACTGTACCATCTTATTCTATGATTAAATGCTTTTATTTTATTTTTGTCATATAGCACTTGCATACTTTATTGGATGAATGAGTGACAGGTTTGGTTTTCTATTCTTTACTACAAAACACTAAATTGTATTGCTTATGAAGTTTTATTTTACAGGTCCACTATTTCCTAATTGTAAATTCCTAATCATTTGTTGGAAGTATCCTGTAGAACAGGGATTCTCAAACTTTTTGGAGCCAAGGACCCTTACAGGGGAGAAAATTATCATTCATAATCGTAACACCGTTACGCATAATGCTTACTACCATTACTACTCTTAGATGCCATTGGAACTATTTATATTCTAAAACTTTTCAACCTAAATACTTCAGACATGTTTCATAGTGATAAACAGAAACACATTTCAAGATAAGATGAGATGAATCTTTATTAATCCCACAGCTGGGAAATTTGCAATGTTATTGAATGTTAATAACACTTACAGTATATACCTTTAAACAGTGGGTGTATTTATTCAAATTGCATTTGGACTCAACTTGACAGCATTTATAGCCACATTTCAAGTAATTGATCTTAAAAGTTTTCAGAAAATTAACAGTAAGACTGGCATAGTCCTAATAAATCCATATACTATATTTAAACTTAACCGGGTCTAAAGCTAACTTTCAGTAAGTGCTTCAACTTAAACATAATGAACTTATTGCTGTGTGTCACAATCACATCAGAGTTTCTATTGACCCAAATCTAACGTGGGTGGGAGTAATAGACACAATATGCTTTGTTTTATCGGTGCAAATGGTCCCCATCAGTAGATATGCACGTTTTAACACACAGCACAGTTTTATAATTTGTAGAAAATTATTTTGCGGACCCCCTGACAGAGTGCCACGGAGACCCCACTTTGAGAATCACTGCTGTAGAATAAAAAACTGTAATTTGCTACTAAAACCCTGAGACTCTTTGTTTAGTTTAGTTAATCAGTTGTAGCAACTCTGTATTCATCATGCAGTTATTTTTACACACACAATTGTTCATATATTCTGAATTTTATGCATGTCGTCAGACAAATTGTACATTTTAGCATGTTCAGCTTACCTGCTGTGATCTGACTAAAAGAAAAATCTTTAAAATCTTTATTCATAATTTAAAATATTTGTTTAGTCATTTAATTGGAATGAATTAATAGGAAGTTGACCAATTCAACACTTTTTTCTATTTTACTTACTACAACAACAACATTTTACTCACTAAGTTCTTTCCAAGGCACTTCCTGGGTAACTGGTAACACGTTATAATAAGGTTACAAAACACATGCTTAACTAGTACATAACTAACGTGTAACTAATGAATGAATGAATGCAGGATGCTTCGTGAGTTCTTCTTGCCAGCCATGAAGAGATGATTAAAGGGATAGTTCAGGTGTTTTGAAGTGGGGTTGTATGAGGTACTTATCCATAGTCAGTGTTTCACCTACAGTAAATGACGGTCGGCACGCCACCAGTTTGGAGAAACAGACAGGAGTATCGGCATTAAAGCAAAGCAATGTACTGCTGTGGACGGGGACGGCAGAAAAACGTATTTTAGCCATCTAAAAGAAAGACTCACCTAGTTAAGTTTCACTTTCAGTTCAGTTCCCCGTCGGAAAGGAGAAGGAAAGGGCTGTTTGACGGCAAGATAAAGTACGTTAAAATATTCTAAATATAGCGTACACTGATATTGATTTTTTTAGGTGAGCCTTTCTTTTATTTGGCTAAAATACGTTTTGCTGCCGTCCCCGTCCACAGCAGTACAATGCTTTGCTTCCGAGCCGTAACTTCTGTCTGTTTCACCAAACTGCGGGCGTGCCGACCGTCATCTACTGTAGGTAATACGCTGACTATGGATAAGTACCTCATACAATCCCACTTCAAAACACCCAAACTAAAAGCTAAAAAAGATAATAAAAAATAAATAAAAAGTAGACAGGTGTCACACCAAAATATTGAGTGTCAGCTATGTAAAGATACACTTACTAATTTCTATCACAGCTATCAAAATGTTTGACCGTCTAAAAACTGTAGAAAAATAATAAAATAAAGTTTGTATGTGACTAAAAACCTTCGCTGTGTCAATGTATAGTTGAAAACGTGTTGAAAAACCATTTGACCAATAATAATAAGAGTTGTATGGAAACTAACTCTTTGTCTGCCCATTACGATCAGCTCTAAATCATGTTCATGGCGAGACCTCCGTCTGGTCAGCTAACATTACTGCCAAGCAGGTGAAATATAGAGTGATATTGTGGTTTTAGCTGACGTGTGTCGCCTCACTGTTTTGAGCGATGCTCGTTCATGTCTATTTAGAGCGAGCAAGCGCGGGCCCGACGCTGACTTTCGTTGATTTCACGGCCACAGGTGTCGCTGTTAACAAGCATTTCTGAAAGTTACAAATAGTCCCTTAAGAAGCATATAAGAATATAAAAAAATATAAGAATATACTTTGAAGAATGTAAAATGTTATTTTTTCTCGTTTAGGAACTGCATATGTTTTGTTATCGTTTGTATAAGTAGCGCTCCTGTAGATATATAAATGACGTCAGAGTCGCATTTTGATGAGTCAGTTAACGGAAAGATGTCTACGGAGCGCAATAGTTTTTTGACCTCGTTAAATATGTGTTTTGCTCTGTTTCCTACATCAGTTAACAGTTAAAACTTACCTTGGATATGTGTTTAATTTAATTGCTTCTCTTTGTGGACATTCACAGTGTTGATTTTTGTCAGACGACGCTACAGACGGTAAGTGTCTGGCAACGACTTGTTGTGAAGTGGATGCAATGGAACGGGGGAGGAAGAATGATACATCTAGTGGCTGAATGTTCAATGTTATCAATAGCACCTTTAAATCTGATTTAACTTTCAGAGTGATGGAGAGAACTCCAAACTTCTGCTGCACTCTGGCCTCAATGGTCGCTTTAGTCGTCCTCGTCTTATTTCCTGTGAGGTCTGGATGTAAGGAAGACACCTACAAATCACTGACAGAGGTCAGACTACATACATTTATATGATACTAACAAAGTCAAGTGAGTTATGGCCTGATCCCTCAGGTCACTGTGGCAGATTTTAAAAACATTTTTCTTAAAGTGGGAAGCTGAAATGCACAATAAGTTTTAACACACGATGTTTTGTCTTTCAGGCTAAGCCGGAGTGCTGCATTAGAGAAGATGCAGAGTTGAAGAGATTTAAAGACATCGACTATGACAGCTTTGTGGGTCTAATGGGAAGGAGAAGTGCTGCTCAACCAAACAGTGAGTTATTGACACTGGAACTCGTGTCGTCTAACGTAGAAAAAGTATCCAGTATTTTTCTGTAATGACCTCACCTATTATGGCATTGTATTACATTTCCTGTTCATCTTGTGTAGGACACGTGGATCACATCCTCGCTGATCTGTTGGGGCGGAGAACAGGTGAGTGACTTCAGCAACACTGAGAGCAATTCATTCAGCAAGTCACACAGTATCTACTGATTTATCTTACACTATTTTACAGTGAATCGTGTGGCTATTTGTATGACAAATATATCATCATCATCATCAAATATATCAATACCAGAATAAACAACTCCCAGTATTACAAACCGGATTCCCCACTTGAAACTTGTGAGTTTCCTCTTCATATATTTAGACAATAATATGTGCAGATTTGTGATTCACAACATCGTAGCCCGACTAATACTTGACCGTTTGAAGCAGATATCAATAATGATGTTGGAGAATTGAACAAAAGGATATTTATGTTTTTACATAAACAAACATTTTTTATAAATATCCCCTAAATTTAGTTATTAAGCAATTGTAGCCAAGATGTGTACTAAGCAGGACATTTTAGAGTTAAAAAAGTATAAACGAATCCAAGTTGTAGGCGTTCACTTCTTAAGCACTTTGGCCTAGAAATCTCTCCAGCAGATCTACGAACGCCACTAATTTCTTTAACGCATTAACGCAACTTGCGATCTTTAGGTTGTAGCGGGCTCAGTTTTAAAGCCGAAGATACAGGCATCATATGAAACTAGAAAACCTAAAGAATCCTATCATGTCATACTAGCTCGTGAAGGAGGCTAAATAACGCTCCAAATTTGCACTAAATTTTGGCGAGGAAAAACTGGCATGGCCGTTTTAGAAAGGGGTCCCTTGACCTCTGACCTCCATATATGTGAATGAAAATGGGTTCTCTGGGTACCCACGAGTCTCCCCTTTACAGACATGCCCACTTTATGATAATCACATGCAGTTTGGGGCAAGTCATAGTCAAGTCAGCACACTGACACACTGACAGCTGTTGTTGCCTGTTGGGCTGCAGTTTGCCATGTTATGATTTGAGCATATTTTTTAATGCTAATTGCAGTACCTATGAGGGTTTCTGGACAATATTTGTCATTATTTTGTGTTGTTAATTGATATCCAACAATAAATATAAACATACATTTAAATAAAGCATATTTGCCCACTTCCATGTTGCCCAATCTCCCTTTAAGGTATGTTTGAACAGATAAATGTGCGATTCATTTGTGATTAATTGTGATTAACTAGGAACAATCATGCGATTAATCACGATTAAATATTTGAATCGATTGACAGCCCTAATAGTCCTTAAAAGTTCATTCAAATATAATCTACAAAACTTTCAATGAAACTTAGTCCAGTTTGAACAGACGGCTGGGTGTCTATTCTGATGCGGGTCATTTGTGGTGTGAAAGCAAACGAACCAGACACAGGATTTTATGATAGATATATGTGATTTTAGCATGATTTCAAAAGCTACTAATGAATCCATCTGCTGGTTGTGAAATCTGTTCAGGAAGCGATCTTATTGATCTGTATTTAAGGCCATGTAACCTAGGCTATATAAGCACGTCAGCGCAGGTTTTTTCCCTGATTCATAGATCAAAAGCTATTACTTGTGTCAGACTCCGTGTACTTAATCAGTTCATAGAGAGGAACACCATCTAAATGAAGAATTCCAATGTTATTTCGATGGTCGAGGAAAGTTCAATCAATATTTGTGAACAAATCCAAATCCAAAATCTAGAGTGCTAAAACTCAAACTAGTGATACCTCAAGCCTCTGCTTTATGAAAATCAAATCTACTATCCTAAACTCCATTAATCATCATGTTTCTATCCGTTTTTTATTAAATAGTGCCCACAAAGGTCCATGCAGCTCAGAGTAGAGTTCAACAAATTTGAACTTTTGGCGCACTGTGGACATCCATGCCGAGCTGTTACAAAACACCACATACACCACAAATTTTAATTTATACTCGTCATTTCTCTCTTGTGGACAAACTGACACTTTTTCTAAATTACCTCAAACGTATTTGTGGCATTTCTGTGCTGCACGTTACTGATCAGCTGACATACACACCAATACCAATAAATCTGCAGCTAATATCGGCCAATATTGTTCTTCTATATATTTATCGTTCGACTTTTACACAACATTTATATATACATGCTGTTTGGTCAACAGCCAAGTGATGAAAAGGTCAACTAATGTAGTAATAAGGCAAAAGTGAGCATGGCTCACATACCCCCGCTCACCGCTTGACCCCTACTAAAGTAGGGCCAACGGTTTGCCCCTTTAGGAACTAATGGAATAAGTCTATTGAGCACAATGTAGCTCGTTATTAGCTCACCTTCCTCAAGTCCAGGGAGCCCAAAACTTTTGAAATTGTGGGCACTCTTGACTTCTAACCCCCAAAAGGCACAACTAGACCACACAGTCAACCATCATACCAAATTTGAAGTTCCTAAGTTAAATAGTTTCCGAGTTCTGCTCCGGAAATGAAAGTTTGACACGTGAACGGATGAAGGACGGACACGCGGAACGCCATATACCCCCGACTACGTTATCGCGGGGGTAAACTATGATATATACTTGTTTTGCCTTTGTATGAACACTAGGTGTGGCTTGTCCGTGTGCAGAGGAGTATTTACAAACAAGGAGAGGCCGATTCATCGAAAACGGGAGGCAGAGGTAAGAACCTTCCATGTGCATCCTCCCTAAAATTAAAAAAGGAAAAAAAAAATATCTTCATTTGTTGAATCTTTTGCAAACCTTGTTCTCTCTACTTAGGTTTCAACGCTTTCTGTAGTGGGGATGTGACGCCTCCTCCACCTCAACACAGGCTGTAAAACCTTCAGCGCTGATAAATCCTCACAGCTACTGTTACCAGAGAGGATCAAAGTTATTTAACCACAGCGAGGGGGAAAAAGACATATTAACCATGCATGATTTCTACTGTCACTGGAACATGTTCTGACATGTAATATCATGTAAACAAAATGTAAAACAAATGTACAATAAAATATGCATTTATTTATAGTGATTTAAGTACCATTCACTGAAAACACACTGATCACGTGTGCTCACACAAAAACTCATTTACACACTAAAGCGTATCGACTCAATTTAGACGTCAATACTAACATAAATACATTTCAAATATAAATACAGTACTGTACACCTTTCCCTTGGATAAAATTTGAATGTTGGAGTAGATTGTCGAGGATGGATGTGTTGTATAATCACCGCCATCAGAAACCAGATGTGGTGGTTATCAACAAAGTGTTTGGGCCCGCAGGACAGATATGAAGAATCTGCCGCTTTGCTACTGAAATGTTACACAAATTAAAATTAATTTCAAAGGAAACTGTTAAGTAAAACATGCTGATTTGGTTTAAACTGGACTTATCCATTTTAACAGAAATGCTCATGCTCTGTGCTCGTGTACAGAAGGAAACTGAGTGTAAACACGTACAAAAGGCATTTTGATAGGCATTAATTAACTCATACATTTTTAACCATGAAGGACAATAAGAGGTTTAAGTGGTTAAAAAGAAAAAACAGCAATTATAACACTCAAAAGTGCATTTGATTTTCACATAAAACGACTAATCTGTTCTGTTTGAATCATGACTGCCTGATTCCTGGAGCCAGTTTCTGTATTTGGTAAATCACTCTAACACCCCCAAAATGAATTCTTTGTTTGGTTACAAAGTAGTAAAGGAACTTCTAAATATACACAATGTACAAAACAAAAAGGTATGACCCTCCCGGAATTAAAAAAATTAAACAACATTTTAGAAACTAAAATTGTATAAAAGAAAAAAAAATTCTTGCTCATTCAAAAAACGCTGACATGAACAAGTCATCTGCTGGCTTTCCCAAAGGCCATACTCATTACGTTGGAAGGATTCAATAAAATTTTACTCCATCTGAAAGCATCACTCTCATCATGGTAATGTCACAGTGCAAAGTCATGTGTGCAGCTGACGGCTCATACAATCTCAAATTTACAAGGCACAAGCTGATGAGTCCGCTAGGGAGAGATGAGGGGGACTGCGAAAAGTGTGTGTGTGTGTGTATGTGTGTGTGTGTGTGTGTGTGTAAGCACGGGTAGGTAAGCGTGAGACATGGATGGTTTGGAGAAGAGTGTGTTTCATTACAAAGACACAAAGATATTTGACTACTTCCTCGTCCGACATTATTAACATGAAGTGCACAAATATTTACTAGTCGGTCTTCAGTCTGTTATCATCCCTCATGGAAATCTTTGGCTGGACTGTATAAATTTTGTCATTTGGACTTTTCATTTAAAGCATCGTGGTCACATCAGTGTATGTCTATTAGCCATAGAGAAATATGAATGCATCCAGACAATGCTTTCCTGTCGAAATTAACTTCATATCTGTATTTTGTGAGGGGGTTTTATGAGGGGTGGAAAACACAAAAAAAATGATTGGTGATTTGATGTGAAATGAAAAATTGAGAGATCAACTATCAGGTGATTTGATTAATTTAAAGCTGATTTGACTATAACAGTCGTGATATGATGAAAACAGAGCCATGTTTCATCATTTTCACCATTTTACATTCATCATTCACAACACAAAATTGATCAATTAAGATACAGTAAGTGACCTCAAGGGTGGAAGTAACAAAAATGAACTGAAGAAAAGGGAAGTGATGAAAATGCGTATGAATTAGGCTAATAATGGCAGTGATGAAAATGTATGTGAATTGAAAAATAGAATGATAAATTGTAAAATGATTTGATAAACTTGACTGACATTTTATTTGAAACAGTGTTACTCTGATAATCAACTGCCGACCATTCATCATTCACAACACCCAGCTGACATTTATTGTTTACAGCACGTTTGTTACTTCCGCCCTATCAAACACTCTCGACTTTGTGCAGACATTCGCCTGCACTGTAGTCAGTGAGCGTGGTTTTTGATTGACATTTTGGAAAAACAAGCTATTTGAAGACTTTAGGAAATCATAAAAGGCATTTTTTACTTCTTTTTTTTTTTTTTTACATTTTATGGACCAAACAAGTTAATCAAGAAATTGAACGGCAGATAAATCAGTAATGAAAAAAAAGTTAGTTGCAGCCCTAGTCGTGTACTTAAGACTTTCTTCATATGAAATCACTTACAGCTACTGCAGCATACAACCAAATAAAAAGGATTTATTCCTACACCGAACATGTACTTTCCTGTATCGTGAAAATGCTTCTGAATGCAGCCTGAAGGAAGTTGGGAGGCAGCCAACTATGAAACTGGTTGATCACAGTATGCTCAAAAGAACTGCCTATGTCAGATTGAATGTACAAGGTGAGGCACTTTGATTTGAATTTCATTTAAAATTTATATCTGACCGCTGTCTGATCAGCTCAAGACACATAATTGGGTCTCATTGGCTTCCGAGGCGTGTATGGAAATATCTGTGAGAAATGAAGTCAAACAACTTCCTCGCTGTAGAGAGTGGTAGTTCAAGTTGTTTTGGTGGGTTTGTAAAAGTCAAGAAAAGGATAAAACACTGTCAAAATCTAATTCAACTGGCTCTGGAAGATAGTTGGTTCCCATACTAGGTTCATATGTATTAAAAAGGTGCTTTAGTTAGTTTACAAATTAATGCACAGAAAGAAGATATTTGGTTGTTAAAAACCACCAAACAAACCAGAAAAAAATGAGTAGAAGTCACAAATCACTTCTTAGCCTTAAGACCAGTCTTGCAGTCAGTTCACATCAGTAGCAGTCCTTCAGCTTCGGGACAAATCAAAGTGGACTCTTTTTCTACTTTTGTAGAAATCTGAGCAAAGATTATCAGAATGAATAACACTCTGAACACACATTCCCCCTGTCTAATGAGATGAGTTCCCTTCACGCACCCACACAGTGGTACTGTTATTTTCCTGCTGGAGCAGCAGGAGGGTCCTTACCAGCGGCAGGAGGGGGATCTGCATCCCGTCTCTCGTCAGTCCTGGACGGATCATCCCCCTTTCCTTGCCCTTTCTCCTGAGAAGTCTGCTCTTTTTTTCCTTCTGCAGCATCCCGGGAACTTGACTGTTCAATATTGTAGCCTACCGGCGTGGGGGGCTGGTAACGGTATCTGTAGCCAAAGGCACGCAGGTGATACGTGTAGTACTCCAATAAATACATGTGTGAAGCATCTACGTAGTGGAATGACACCGACACGTCCGAGCAGCAGTTTGGACCCTGAGGAAAAACAGAGTATGTGGTTATATAACATTACAGAGACAAAAGGTCATGTTGTTTACCTTTCATTAGGCTCGTTCGAGATGAGCCAGGCCTGTGCAGAATCGATCACTGGCGATCGCCGCGCAATGCATGCCGGTTAGATTTGTGTCCGACTTGATGCCTGGCAACGATAACTTCACAAGATCGAGGCGGCCGCAGTTTTTAGAGCCAAGCGCCGCAGTTGCTCTCCACCGACTGCAAGAGCCAGGGCATTATGGGAAACGCCTGGCTCGCGCCTGATCAAAGAGCTGATTGGCTCTTAGTTTTGACAGCAAACACCACGTGTAGTAGAAAGTCACAACTTTCTGTGTAATTGTAATATTTAACGCTAGATTGTAGGATATTAGTCTCATGTTGTGCAATGAAGGTTTCATCTGTTAACAAACATATCTTGTGTGGTTGATATTAATAATTATTATAATAATGAAGGTTATCTATATATAACACTTATCAAAACGAGTGCTCATTACAAAGTGCTTTACAAGGTGGACATAAAAATAATAAAGGATAGAATCCAATGCCAGACACACGCACATTTCCACATATATTTACAAACAAATATAAATAAATCCCAAAGTGGTCTGAAAACTACAAGTGGCCTACAGATCGGATCTAACAGGAAATAACTTTTTCTGTGACTTCCTGACTTTCTGTAAATTCCGTGAAGGCTGCTCGAAACGACTGGAAACTGTCCGACTTGACCGCAGCTTTTTGTCACCACCCCCTGCTGCTGCCGCCTGATCTCGTCTACTTTCCAGGCGAGGCGCAATATATATCTTAGCAATATAAGTTCTTTGGTATCAGATTGGGACTCAGTGTAGGTGGATACTCAACATTAAATGACTCGGATCGGGGGCAAAAAAAACTTGATCGGGACATCCCTATTAACAAGACAACAATTTCAAACATTAGCAGCGTTGAAGTTGCATCATACCAGTGTAATACCACGTCAACAGTGAAGAGAAAGTCCACAATGTTTGCTGCACTTGCCTCTGAGATGGGATAGTAGCAGTAGCTCCAATACCAGAAGCTCTTGGGAAACTTGGCAGTGAGGTGCTGCTCGGGGACAAATGGGTGAAATGTCTCCCTGTGCGCAGTGTCTCTGGAGTCCCCTGCCAACACCCCAACTTTCTCCATACACTGCCCCATTGCCAGGTCCTCTACAGAGGTAGTGTGGGAGCACAGTTTGTTTTTAAATCCTTCTACAAATCGCCGCAGAGCCTCTTTGCTCAACACATAGCCCGCACCGCCGCTCATGTAGCCCTGCTTGGTGTAGGGCTTGAATCTTCGGCCAAAGTAAATCGGCTCGTCCGGCGTGTGGTTCGAAAGGACCAACCGCAGGTTGTCCACGATTACATAGGTGTCGTCGTCTGCCTTGAGGAACCAATCCGCCTCATTGCCGTGATGCTCGTGGACATAATGGAAGGCCCGGATCGTTTTCCAGTACAGCTGGTCCCGACCCTCCTTTGTATCTAAGCCCACCGTGGGGAAGTCAGGGTCGTCCACAGAGCTCATGAAGACCACAACATTGCAGTGGCGACTCCACGTGGACTTCACATGCCGAGCCTTCTTCTCCAGGTTGCTGGGTCCAGTCATCACCCAGCAAAGAATACGCACCTTTTTGTATAGTTCATCAGCCATGCCGCTATCCTCACCTAGTAGAGAGATATAAACATTGATATCACATTTTACACTGTAATCTCTCCATAATAATCTGTGACAATATCTAATTATCTCAAAAATGACCTCAGCATGGTCTAGTATATTTGTATAGTACGTTGCTTTCATGTTTGTTTATATTTTAGGGGTTTCTTTATGCTAATTTTATCCTATTATGTTATAAACCTGATTTTAATTTGAAAGGGTAACACCAGTAATAGAACCTGTTACATTACTATTTATTTATTTATTTTGAAAGGGTGGTTCCGGTAAGAAGTAAAAAGACGAT
Organism: Hozukius guyotensis; assembly: GCA_916700995.1. Lineage (NCBI taxonomy): Eukaryota > Metazoa > Chordata > Actinopteri > Perciformes > Sebastidae > Hozukius > Hozukius guyotensis. The sequence goes on from CAKALU010000172.1 coordinate 37,112, forward strand.
GGATAAACATGTCTGTCTTGTCTTCCCAAAGAAGGAGCGTGTCGTACAGTTTTAATATTTAGCAAGAAGTGACTTTTTAATGCAGTCTACCTTTCATTGTTAGTGTGGCTCGACTAGTTTGACCACAAAAATGCCACAAAAAGCTTTTTGTCACCGCCCCCTGCTGCTGCTGCCTGATCTCGTCTACTTTCCAGGCAAGCCGCAGTTCATCTCAAACGAGCCAATTCTTTCTGTGGCTCTACCAGTTTGACCACAAACATGCCTAGGAAAAGAAACTATTTGTTAACAAGTTAACAATCTTTGAGATAAGACTGGGGCATCCAATCCAACATTAGTATCGGAGCATTCTTTAACTGATCGGTATCTTTATGAGCCCAGTCCGATCCTTTGTTTTACATCAGCTGTCACACAGGTGTTTTTACTCGTGAGGCATCCAACATCAATTATTAGGTCCTAAAAGTTGTAAAATGCACTAATAGCCAAATCCAGAGTTATTTCCCCTCCTCTGTTCATGTGAATGAGAGCCAGTCCGAGGGCTGTGAGGCAGGGTTAAAGGAAACGCTACTGCGCCTGCTCTATGGGCCCAATGGATGCCGAAGATCGCTGGATGATCCAGGTACTTTATGCGGAAGCTTCCGGATGATCCAGGTACTTTATCACTCAGCAGTCGAGCCATTTTGGCTTCATGCGCCACTGAGCAACTTGCATAGGTTATGAATCGGAGCACGCCTACAACGCTGTATTCAGTTCTCTTCATACATCCATGCGAGAGATGCTGCTCCCTGTTTTGTTTTGTTTTTTTGCTTTTAAGATGTGTGAGAATGAGTGTCAGAGCAGTGTGACGATGGACTAAATAAGTTATTTAGACTTCTAGAGGATGATTTGTGTTAGTTTCAGTGTCAGTTATTTTACATACAAGGAATGCATCGCTCCGTTTAATGGCCATTTAATCATTATAATTATACATTATATAAAACCTGGATTGAAATATGTCGCCTAGAGATGTTAATTAAGTAATTAACTAGAATGGCACCTCTGCCATGGTGCGTGACTTTAAAAACAGATCAGTTACTTCAGCTATAACTGTTTAACCGTTATTAAGAATTTTAACTGACTAACGCTATCGGTTAAACGGTTAAAAGAAATATTAGCAAAACTGAGAGGAGCGGCTTGTCACTTAAAAGAGAAAAGAGAGTCTGAGCCGGCGGTGCAAGATACAGGAAGTCAGCTCCGGTCTCTCGAGCTCGCTTGAGCAAAGGGGTTGTAGCATTTATTCACCGACAAATAAACTGCACACACACTGCTACACCTACGTTCACAGCTATGACGCCACTGACAAAGCCACACTCACTGTCGCCACACACACAAACATACACAGTTGTCGGACAATCGCTAAAGT
>CAKALU010000173.1:0-16535 GCA_916700995.1 Hozukius guyotensis
CTTCCCCCCCATCCCACTCTCACACACACACCCTCCCCGCTCCCGTGCAGCTCCCCAAACTCTCAGGCTATGAAATGTACATCACACCTCCGATCTGAGGGAATCTCACCCCAAATCCTTCCTTTGAATTATTGAAGAGGACCAAGCCGGCTTGACTCTGATTATCCTCCCATCAATATGCCTCGCCTCTCCTCCTATAACATCAAATGCCTCCGACGATCGATCCGGCCAATCAGAGGAGCCGCTGCAGCTAGAAAATGCAGAGCGTATTGTTCTGCATTGTTTACACTGACACCGCTTGGCGTGTGTAATAGGTGTGTTTATGCTCGGGACAGGCGTGATTGCTGATTGACTTGAGATGCTCCTGTGTGTTTTTGCTGTCTGGTACGTGTCACAGATAATTCCACCTGTTTGTTTTGCTCAGGACAATCAGATGTTTCATGAAGCCCAAGGATGTTTGAGGAGCAGTGTTTTGAAGCGTTCTCTGCATTGGAACATACTGTGCTTTGCTTACATTGATGTTTCTTACAGTGTGAGACAAAGAGAAAATGCAAGTAAGAGTGCTAAAATCATTTTACGTTTCATAAAACGGTTAAAGTTTGAGCTGTACGGTGTAGACATTTGCCGACTGCCAGCACAAAAGCCAGAGAAAGCTGAGTTGAGCACTAATGCAAGTCGGTTCATTTCACTCCCAGAAAGCACTTTTTTTTCTCGGAGACCGCCGGCGCGAGTGACTTGTAGCGATTTTCTTTTTCAATTACACGCTGAAAGGTAAATCAACACCTCACAACCTTTTTTACTATGAGCAGAATGAACACAAACATATGCCCGTAACCCTACAATTATACAAATGCACACACACACTCTCCCTCTCGCAGGCCCATATAATGATTGCAGGAGGCGCTGCTCTATTATTTGCCAAATGGAACGGTTGATGTGTGATTGTTGTCTGTCTCTGGTAAAAGCTGCTGGTTCCTCCTTAAGATGCTGTCAGGCTAGTGCGCCTTTTCTCCTGAACACACAAGTTTTACACTCAATCTGTGCTGATAATCGCGCTATTACACCAAAAAGCAAACACTGGTATATTCTTCCTCCTACGACACTGTACACATCCATTATGCATGTAGACTACTTCTACTTAAAGGTACAGATTGTTCCTTTAAGATGCGTCTCAGAAGTTGCCAACAATGTCACACTGGACCAAACACTTATTATCATATCCAAATACACATTCAAATTCCTCCACTAAAGGCTCCACTGATGTGCTGTTGCACTCTGCAGTGGGATGGATGTATCAGCAGGGGCCAGATGATGGCACTCTTCTCTCTGTACCCGGCTGCCGGGTGCCCCCGCCGCGTGCTCCGACTGCATGATGCAGCTGGCCTCATTTTAATGATTTAAATCACTTGAGGTCCACCGCCACACATTTTAGAGGCTTGACTGAATTTATCCTCGTTGATAGAGATCAGTGCCCTCAGCCCTGGACGTTGCCAGACTACAGTAGAGGGGAGAGACCTCTCCGACTGACACGATTGGATACAGCTCTCCGCTCTGATTTTACTTTTGATCCCCGCCGCTCCGACTCTGGCCCTGGGGACAGATGAGTGGAATGGCGCGGTGGAGATAGAGCCGAATGCCACGCACTCGCTCTTCTATCTCGCTGGTCAGCCTTTTATACAGATGCAGGTCTAAATGGGCACTGTTAAAATGCAGACTCGCCTAATCTTATATTAATCACCAGCATTTTTATGCTCTGCATAACATGGGCACGTGAAGTTACTTTCTGCAATCAAACAAACAGCTTTTTTTTTGCAGATTTTGATGCACTGGCAACCTTTAAAATACAGATTCTGCCTATTTTAATTGCCAGTACAAAGGCACATACTTGACAAGTATGAGCAGGGGTTAATTCTTACGAAGACAGAAATAACCACAATGCAATGTTGCGAGCAGCTGCCCAACGTTTTGAGTCACAGTCAGAAAAAAAGATGTTTTTCTGTTTCTACAGTTAAGGTAGGTAGAAACATACACACGGTTGTTAAGTGCCCCTGTTCTGCAGCAGGGCAGCGAGGTGGAGGGGGAGGACTAGATGATACAAGTGTAACCTCTATAGAGGAGGTGCAGGAGCCTACATAATGCAAACACACATATATGATCCAACACACCCACGTACACAAACTCAACCCTGTACAGTGACCAACAGGTCATCATTGAAATAACGCTATTAGCCTTTGCACCCTACTCATTACTGCAAACACACACAAGCAGATGTAAGCACACACACAAGCGTACATGTGTGACCAGTCACAGCGCTGCGAATCCAATGATTTTTCCCCAGAGGCCCCCTCCACGTGATCGGAGCCCCGAATGCAGTATTGATTAGCAGGATGGCAATATGTGTGATTGTGTGTCTGTAATGATGCGTTGGCGAGCCACAGGGGGCACAGCGAGGCTATAGCAGCATGGCGGCAGAGGGCATCGTGGTGCGCCAAGGTCAATTGAAGGACGTCGGCGAGTGCTGCAGAATTAGAGCTGGGAGCCCGAGCCTGCCTGAGCGAGGGCCGTGCTGCAGAGGGAGAGCAGAAAATAGCACAGCTGAGGGAGACAGAGCGACAGGGAGAGACAGAGCACATAAATAACACGGCTGAGATTTCACTATTCAGTCACCTTTACTTCACAGGTAGCACACTGTGACGAGTACCGCGAGTCTGTGTTGCCCGAAAGCTTTTCGCCAGATGAGGGATTTGGAGCACGTTCTGATAACAGAGAGGAGTTTATATAACAAGCTTTCCATGAATTGCAGAGCGATATTACACTCGGTTACGTTCAGTTGTCACATCAATGTTGACTTGAGGCAACTATTAACTTTGAAAGTCATAACATGACGCATGCTGCACAGTGTGTGTGTGTGTGTGTGTGTGTGTGTGTCTCAATGATGCATGTATTTTATAATTTTTTTTAAACAAAAGTTTACATTTACAAATGTTACTTAATAATACGTATTGTAAACTAAATGTACTTAAAGTATCAAAAGTACTCATCATGCGCAATGACCACTTTCAGAATATTATAATATATCAACCCAATTTCACAGGAAGGCGTACAAATAGCACAATATTACAGGTACATTCCACATGCCATGAGGACGCATTTTTGTATTTTAGTGTGTCATTTGTACGCCACGTAACAAAAACTACGGTAACGTCCGCAATTAGGTTTAGGCAACAAAACCACTCACGTAGGTTTGGGAAAAACATCATGGTTGGGCTTAAAATAATAACATTAATAATAATGTAAACTAAATAAAATACGGAAACAACGTAACATAAGTACGGAAAACGCGTCACAAAGGTCACTAAAAAACACGTGACAAACGTCACTAACATTACTGACAAAACAAAACACCGGTCTCCTGGTTGAAAGTCCTGTGTTTGTTGGACCCGTCCGCCCACTGCTCCTAAAAATACTTAGGATGGGTTAAATGCAGAGGTCAAATTTCATGTATGTACCTGTATGTACTATGACAAATAAAGGTTTCTTCTTTCTTCTTCTTCCCTCCTGCTCACCATAAGCGGCCTTTCTCGCTTTTTATTCTACGTCACTAGCTCTGAGCGTAGCATATTTACGCAGAGCGTTTGCATTGCAGTCAGTACAGACTACATGACGTACAAATGACACGCCAAAAGCAAGAATGGCATTCATATTGCACGTTAAATGCCTTGCACATTATTGTGTCATTCATATGCTTTTCGGGCAAACAGGCTGAATATATATCTATTATATTATTGCATCATAATTATTTATGTTTTAATGCTGCTTTTTAATGTTGTAGCTAGTGGAGGTGGAGCCAATCTTAACTTATTCATGTGCAACTCGCTAGTTTAAACTATAGCAATTCATCATATTTAATACGGCAATCACATGTTTTGCATGTCAAATTTGTCACAAAAATGCAGTGGAGTAAAAAATATATTATTTCTCCTGGAAATGGAGTAGAAGAATGAAAAAGCAGAAAATGGAAATACTCAAGTCAAGTACCTAAAAAACATACTGAAGCACAGACCTTGAGTAAAAGTACTTTACATTCCACCACTGGTCACTTGTGTATTAGATTAAAAATGATGCTAAATCATCCTTAAATTTGACAAGTTGCCAAACTCAAAATATTCTGACATATGGTTAATTTCACTAATTTAATGCAACATTAAAATGAATACTCATCTGCCAGCATGTGCGGATAAATCAGTGACCTGTATGGTCACACATTATTATACTGTACATGGTTTCTCCAACTTTCTCACTCCTTTCCAATCTCTCTTTTTTTACAGTGTCATCTATCATGGGAAATTTGACCCATATTGTGTAATTAAACGATCAATAGCTGTGTAATAGCGAGGGAATGTGTCCAGGAGGTCCAGACTCCAGCCACCGTGACTGATTGAGACCTGTTGCCTTTAGATGTGTGGATCTGAGTCCCGTCCTCTGTGGACACAAGAATCATTGGACACAAAGTCCAGTGCAGGAAACTGCTCCTCGCCTGGGAGTCACATGGTGCGATTACTTTCACAGAAAGTTGAGGAACACAAGCAATTATTGTGTAGAATGTGAGATATATTTTCAATTTGACCATTTAAGTGACTTTTTGCTATTTCAATGAAAACTGCTGTAATTGGAAACATAGCTCGCTCTATTATGGTTTAATTACTTCAGAAGATATTAAGGCTTGGTGACACAGGCATCAAAACTAAAAGAGGGATATCTTTCTATGTACATAAAAGCTTCTATCAAATGATGTTTATAGAATTTATAATGCTCTTATTTACAATTTGTAGAAAGGTAAACATAATATATATTTTAACTTATTATTAGATTAGTGATATATTCTCAGAATTGAGCTGTTTTGAAATGAAGGATACATTACATCCAGTAAAGTTTACATCCTCCCTACTGCTGGAATAATCCTCCACTGGTTCCTGGACAGGTGCGTGGTTGTTACAGTGGATACTGAACAAGGCTGTGGCCGACGCAACGGGAAACTGCGATGGAGCTGTTAAAAGCCAATTGCGGGGTAGTTGAAAATGCCAACAGCCATTTCTTATCTCGCATCACAACAATTACAACTGCCTGGGAGGTAAAACCTAATGAATCAAACCTGGACTCGTGGGTTTCCATAGAAACATGTATAATCATGGCAATTAGACCATTGTGAACAATCTATTCTGTCCAAATTAAGCAAATACGCATAGAGGCCTAAACGCGTTCTGTGGAGAAAATGAAGAAACAACGGTGTTCTTGACATTAAAAGCAAAAAAGAAAATCTTTTGGCCACTTCAGGCATAATGACATATATAGTGTAAAGATAAAGCTCTCTCCATTGCTAATGATCCTAAAGTAGGAGGTAAGGATACAGTAGGGGGGGTAATTATAGTAAACAATCCTCACCTTTTGCATGTCTATACCATGATGCCTGATGTATATATGCGTCTTATTCTTCTTTGTTCTGCATGAAACTCTAATTTAGCCTTTTATTTTACAGTAACTAGGAACATTTACATAAGTACTGTACTAATTTTGAGATACCTGTGCTATACTTGTGTTTAAACTGCCTGCCACTTCATTCTTTACACAAATACTTAAAGGTGTAGTGTGTAGGATCTGGCAGCATCTAGCAGTGAGGTTGCAGTTTGCAACCAACTGATACTACTTCCTGTGTGCCAAATGTGTAGGAGAACTACGGTGGCGATGTTTGGTTTGTCTGTTCTGGACTGCTGTAGAAACATGGCGGCCGGCTCGGTGAAGAGGACCCACTCCCTATGTAGATAAAAACGGCTCATTCTAAGGTAACGAAAACAATGATTCTTATTATCAGGTGATTATACACTAAAGAAAACATACTTATCAATATTATATTCCATTGTTGCTAATAGATAACATTAAACGTTACACACTGTTCCTTTAAAAAAATCTTATAAAATACAGTGTCTTGCTACAGATTGAACCAGTTGTGTTCCAACATTTTTGGCTTGTCATTTAAAAAACAGTTTGAGGCCCAAAAAGATAAACATATCACACAAAAAAGATTAGAGAAGGATTAGAGAAAAGTCTGGAAAATTAATACACATTTTTGTAGCAAAATAAAAGGGTTCATCTCGTAACCCTTTGGAGAGGCCCCAACCCCCCTAGCACTGGTCTAATCCTGTATATAAAATAGTCAAAACTTGCTTTACCTCAACCAGCTAAAACAGTAAATGATAGTCGTAATATTAACAACCTAATAATGTGATACCTAAAAAACATATATGTCACAGACGCCATTGTTATGCAGAATAAGTACTATTACTTTTTATACTATATATCCAGAGCATTAACATAGCAGCAAACAACTATTGTCTATGTAAAGATATAGAGGTGTAATGTCTACCTGAATAGAGAATGAAGTCGCTCTCCCTCTGTGTGTGTTGTAATCAGAGCTTCTCCATGCTTTGTTGACATAGCCGGGCCGGCCGCGCGTGCTTTTAGTGCATGTTCGTACCCCACTGGCTAGCTCACGGCCGCCGCTCTGCACTGCTCTCATATGATGGTTACAGCTGATAACACCGTCCCGACTGACCCTCCAGTTCCCCCACAGATTAACACTGTTAGCTCTGTCAGTAGAGTTGCCTTTGTTTTCACTGTTAGCACTCTTAGCTACAAACTGCCAGTTCAGCTGCCGCCATGTTGAGAGCTGTGTGGAGCCAATCTCGCATTTCGCACTTTTAAAGTTACAATCTCAAAGATCTCCGTTCCGTTCTCTTTAGCGACACCTATGGTGATAGGCAGTGCGTTTTTGGATCTCACTTCCCAGAGATCCAAACAGTGTCGCCTAACTGTGCGCCAATTGTGATTTTTTCCTGGGAATGTCACCATAGATACCCAGTTTGTCATTCTGCAAATGCAAGGGCTTTCATCAGTGGACTACAGGCTCAATCACCATTGTGTTACCTCATTTGGCGATAGATAGTAACTTAACATTTATGTAAATGAATATCTTAGAGATTCTTACTTTAAGTACATTTTGATGATAATACTTCTGTACTTTTATCTTTGAATGCAGGACGTTTACTTGGGAGCATTTCTACATTGTTGTATTCATGCTTTTACTTATGTAATCTGAGTACTTTTCCCAGTTATGGGGGTGACATTTTAAATATATTTTGGGTTTTTTTCTTGCAGTGGACAATAAGGTCAATGGTGTTTGAATAATTCAAGTAACAGACAATACGCCCTCATTTTAAAATCCCTGAAAAGCACAAACTGTATGTACGAACGACCGTTAGCATAAAGATTTATGCAGCTACTCTGAAAGCCAAGCTTTCAAACAAAATGTCAAAGGTCAGCGGTATAGCGTCAAGGAGAGGCGTCGCCTGTCACACTCGCCCCGTACACCCTGACCCCGGGGGTCAGACACCATCCACAGCAGGTCACTGGGTTCTTAGTCACATGGTCACAGAGGTCTGTGGCGTGAGCTACAACCGCTGCATGACAGGAAAACACGGCCAGTGTGTAAAGATTAACCTCTGACTTAACATCCCGTCAGATGTTCCACCTGAGCAAAGTCTAAGAATTACAGTAGCCGTGATATACGGCGGCACGCAAGACATGCAAGGACTTTGTTATAATCAATGCGGGTCACTCTGTTTTTGATCTACTGCGACACAATTTGAGAGTCGTTGATGTTAAAGCCTCTTTTTAAATTCCTCGTGCACAGATATCACACTCCCCTTCACTCTCACCGCTAATAATATTGATTCCCCTTCATCATACATCTTCAATGTAAATTGTCCACTGCGACTTTTCCATTGATTTAGCTCCAGATGATGAGGGAAATGTTAGCATGGTAACAGTGAAGCCATTGATTTGTGAAGTGATAGATAAAAAGCATTTATCATTTTGGAGTAGCCGTGATAATTAATTGATATTGATTGAAGCGGGCTCACTGTGAATGCTGATACTAAGCAAGCGGCTGAGAGGCAGGAGAGAAATGACGATCCAACATTCATGCTGCTCTCATGTACAGAGTGTCCTCAGAAGTCTAATACTCCCCTCCACGGCATTCAAGAAGTGAAGGATAGATATGCAGATATCTTGTGTAATTGAAGGCTATTATCATAATGCACTCTACCTTGTGTATTATTCATATTCAAATGGACAGATTTGAGCTGAAAATATTTCACAACCCTCCGCCTTGATTGCAGATTGAGAGTTAGAGAATGGCCATCACTGATTTAAATTACGCATGTGAAGAGGTAGGATGAGAGCTTGTCTTCTATCTCCATCTGGAAGTTCATGCAATTCAAACATCAAATTATCAAGTTCAATATTTGATGTTTCCACTATTGCTGTCAAGAGGAGGATATGAAATCCACTTGTGCTTTGTTAGAAAATGGAGATTCTGGTACGCGCCAACCTGTATTATCAAAGGAGGCACGGCGTTAACAGGCGAGTCATTTCGATGATGAGAAGGAACAACCATTAGCTTCATTTGAGTTGAGAGAATAATGTGGCTCTCGGAGCAGGAAGTCTTCCTTTGAGCGCAGGACATGTCGTGCTCCACATGTACAGTGTGTGCTCCACCTAGCTGGTTCAGAGGAGAAACCTTTTCTCACCTATTGAGCCTCTTCGGGTTGAGAGAAAGACCTCTCGGCTGAGACGGCGCCACGCTTTTTGGCTCCAAACCAATCTGCTCAATTCTCCAAACATTTTGTCATACAGAGGTTACCGACGGCGTGGATTAAAGAAGCTCTACCCTTTAATTTCTCCATGATTGTCACTTCCTTTCAAGCACCCCAGAGCCTTTTCAGATCACTAAATCATTTCCTTGACTCTCTGGAGCCAAAGGTGGCTACACAGAGGGGACCTCGGCTTTGTGATCCGCAGGAGGCCGAGCACACCTCTTGGTTATATTTATTTCTCTGGGAAATATCAAGAAGCCTGAACCTTGCTCTCGCTGTCCCTCGGTGCGCTGCAATCACACTCAGCAAAGCACCCTGTAATTACAAGCACCATCTCCTATTCATCAGTGGACAGAATGTAAATGCCTGCGAGTATGATGGACTTCTGTATCCTGGTATGGCATGATTGTACTGCAAGTAGTGTGCTGATTTCTTTTCCAATTAAATACCAATAAAAGGTCTGTCAAAGAAGAAACATGTCTGTCCTGCTTTTGGACAGAACGAGGCTAGCTGTTTCCCGTTTCCAATCCATTTGCTTCGCTAAGCTAACCTTCAGCTACGCTAAAATTCAGCTCAGGTAACAGACAGATATGAGAGTTGTATAAATCTTCTTATCTAACTCACAGCATAAAAGATAATATACATATTAGTAGCCAAATTATTCCTTAGAAAAATGCTCTGTTCAAAACCACTCACTTAGGTTTACGCAAAAAAAACCACTTAGTTGGGTTTAGGAAAAACGTCATGGTTGGTCTTAAAATAAGTACGTAAACTAAGTAAAATATGTACGAAAACAACGTAACATATGTATGGAAAACACGTCACAAACATGACTGAAAACACGTCACAAATGTCACACAAAAACACATCACAAACCTGACTAACATAACTTAACAAACACAAAGGGCCTCCTATTTGAAAGTCCTGTGTTTGTTGGACCCATCCATCTCCCCTCCTGCCCGCCATCAGCAGTCTTTCTCACTTTTTATTCTATGTCACTAGCTCTGAGCGTAGTATATTTATGTGAATGCATTTACAATGCAATCAGTACAGACTGGCGTACAAATGACACGCCTAAAGCAAGAACAGCATTCTTATTGCATGCTTTTGCCTTGCGCATTATTGTGTCATTCACACGCCTTTTCGTGCTAATGGGATGATATTTTTACGCAGTTCAACTCAGACCTTGGTGTAGACCTGACTATGAGTCTCGAAGGAAAGAAATGGAAAGGCACATACAGGGTTACCAGACCAAATCCTGGTAGGAGACAAATATTTGATAGGGGCTTTGGGACATGTTATGGACCCAATAGTAGCATTTACGCTAGAAAAATTGAATTTTATAGTAGAAAAATACAAATTAAAAAGAGGGGCTCACACACTGAGGTGGTTTGCATATGACTCAAAGTTTAAGCAAGGGGTGTATGATTCAATATTCGAAGAATGGGCACAAAAAGACACAACGGCAAAATGTACGGTTTTCTAAAATGGCTAATGTATGAGTTTTCAAGATTTAAAGGCAAAGTCTGGTCACGAAAAGATAAAAGTTGCAACCAGATAAAACTTCAAATAATGTGATTGGGGTGATTGTGGATGCATACACACAGAAGGGGCCTCGGGTTATCTCTGCTTTCTACCAAGCTTTGGGGGTAATCATCGGTCTACACAAAAGCAAAATGGGAAGCAGAATTAAAGATTCAAATAACAGAGGTATAATGGTATCAAATGTACATCTACAAACTCACTAGTATGGAGGGAATTCATGGAGGCGGACCACTCGGCTATAAGACTATACTGGGAAATTGTTAATGCAACAAACATATTTTGGGATATGAAATCCCAGATACTGCTCTGTGATGTATCTTGGGACTAAATTTTTACTGGCAGCAAGTAAGACAGCTGTCCCCAGACATTGGCTTAAACACTCCAAAACTGGAACAGTAGCTAGAAATTGTCCAAGACATATTGTTATGGAAAAGTTTAAATAACTTTTGAGAGTCAAAGAGAAGAAAAATGGAACATTTATATGAGTCATGACACCAACTACATGAATGCCTAACTAAAATATATTTATATGCATACTGACATATTTCCAGACAACCAATCATTGTTACTTTTCATTTGGTTTGTGTATCTTATTGTATTATTTTTGTGTTGATGTTGTTGTGCTGTTCTGTTTATATCGCTGCGAAAACTCAATAAAAACTTAAGTGAGAAAAAATAGAAAAGTCACTCGATTAAGGCCGATGATACAAGAGGGAATGAAAGCAGCCTCACAACGTGACATTCTCTATTTTCAAGAACAGACTCATGGTTTTTAAAGATGAGATTTAACGGGTTTGAATAAATACTGCAGCTCTGCTATGATAACAAGAGAGAAAGAGCTGCTCATGCAGTTTAGATGTACAAGCAGTTTAGAGAATTAAGGATGGGTGGACAGCTGAAATGTAGGCAGACGTCAATAGAAAAACTCATGTAAAACCCAGAATATCAAAGAGAGCGAAGGAGCTCAAGATAGAGACAAAGGAGCGAGGGAGAGAAAATTAAAGAGTGAGAATGGAGAAAGAGAAAAAAAACATAAAGCGTCGCTGAGATTCCTCCACATGCTTTTCTCTGATTTGCTGAAATTCATAATCCTCTCTCTTCTTTCCCACACCCAAGATCCTTTCCCAGCATCCATAATTCTAAGCGCCGAGCCAATCCCCCTGTTCATTTTAAAACTCCATTGTTTCTTATCGCACTGAAAGTGGTTGCTGCACAGATGTGATGTGCTTCTTTTACACACCAGCAGCAGCAACAACAGCAGCAACTGATAAACACCTCCGTTTGCTTCTTCGCTGTTTTTCATCTTTCACCGGTTTGCCTGCTTTGATTTGAGCTTCATGCAGTGACCAAAATATACAAAACGAGCAGCGTAACACACAACACGGCGTAGCGGGCTCTTTCTCCGCAGCTAAATATACACTGTTACACTCATCTCGTGTTAGGTTTTTAATGGCTCCAGCGCACTCATGTTGCAAAGTCTCTCCAGGCCAGATTCTTTCTCTTCCCCTCTCCTCTTCGGCCCTTATCCCTCTCGCCTCGGGGCACTCGCAGGCCTGCCGAAAGAAATCACCCCCGCATCACTGGAGACATGCAGACACCCCCCCTCGCTGCTAAAATAAACTGCTCACCTTCCCCCTGTATTGTTAGCCCATCAGTCTCGCTTTCAGGTGAACGGGCTGCTTCTCCTGTGCTCCCAAGCTTCCCCTGTGTGTTATTTAAAATCAAATGAAATGATGGCTCATACTTGAGTCGAGCATCGCGCTAAAACAACTGAAAGGTGAAAGCTAAAAGCTGCAGGGTCACGTCATGCACCTTGCGATAGTGTGCTTCCTTTTCCCCCTTATGTAGCAACACATTTGGCACCCATGGACCTGGAGGGATGAGGGGAGCATGACGTGGTCACAGACAAGTACAAGTGGATTTGTTGCAGCGGTTTTGTCCCCGTTGGCGTCCTGGAGCAGAGCTCCTCCATTACACGAAGCTCCATGCAGCTGTTCCAAAATGGCTGCCTCTGCGTTTCCGTTTGTGTGGTGTCAGAGGACTGAGCAAGGGAGGAAATATGTGCTGCTGCGAATGCATACAGATTAGGATTAGAGCGTGAGCTGCAGCGTTGGGGCCTTTGTCATTAACAGGCAGTTTTAATCAGGGTCTGTCCCAGGGCTCCGCTGTTCGCCTCAGGAGCCCTGCAATCCTCAGAGAGCAGGAGAAGCAGAGATAGAGGGAGAGGGGGAAAAGAGAGAGGATACAGGGAGGAGAGGAAGAGAGAAAAAAGAAAAAGAAGACCCCATAGTATCATTGGGAGTAGGGTGGGGGAGGTAGCGTGCAGAGCAAGGAGTGCTGGATGTGTTTTTGCATCTACATGCTGTGTATATCCTGTAGTAGGCAAGATGGCTGCTGGATGTGCTAACGCTCTCTCTATGTGCTATTGATTTTGCCCCGGCCCGGTGTCTGTGTATTATTTAAATGTTAAGATGTCGGTGTTGGTAATCACCGGCTCCATTAAAAGGCGGGCGGCACGGCTACAGCCACAGACCTGCAGAGAGCCCAGGCAGTCGGATGAATTATTAAGGAGAGGATGAGGTGGTGGGACATTTCCACCGTCGCCCTCGCGAATGTCATCCCACTCAGCCGGGAGACACGCAGGCACAGGCTGGCTTGACAAAAATCGACAGTGACTTCCTCCTCCCCCCACCCGGAACCGGTTTGATCCTGATTGCAGACACTGCAGCTGGCAATTTCCAGAATAATCTGCAGCTCCAGCCCTGCCTGCCCTGCCCCCCACGGATCCGCCAGCTCTTCCCACCCCCACCCTGCCTTGTGCCCCGGCATCCTCCGCGGCCCTCCAGCAGCATCGATAATATGGACAGGAGGAGAGGCCTTTGATTTGCTGAATCAGAGGATCCCATCTCACCACCACTGTGTGTGTGAACATGTAGATGAGAGGGAGGGAACACATGCAATCTAATGGGTGCCTGTAAAGTCAATAAAGCTACAATATTTTTTCACAAGTGATATTTTCCCAGAAACCTGAATAGTAGGTAGCTAGTGGTTGAGATAGGAACCTTCAAAATGTGTGCCATATTTTATTATCTGTACCCCACTGTACAGTATATGTTTTAATGTTTATGATTTGTGTTATCAGAAACAATCACAGTGTCTTCAACACCCTTTGCTCGTTTTTATGACATTCATCTGGAATAACGTCAGCGACACTGATTGGGATGTCACTGACAGTCATGTGTATGCGGGACTTTGATGGAAATTGAATTATAAGAGAAAATGCTTCACTGTGCGATTGAAATTGAGAGTAAAATGGAAACAGCCTACAACTTTGGGATGTCAGTTAGACGGTGTTTTCTGTCATTCATCAAAGGCCCTCCCCCACCCCTCATTACGATGCATTATTTTATATGCCGCGCGGGGCAAAGGATCGATCGTGAACGCTGGTAAAATTCTAGCTGCCTTAATAGATAGGCTTTGTCACTCACTGCTGGTAAGTGGAAACCGAGGGAGCGGAGCTGTCCTCCCACATAGGCTGCTTAAAACTGAAATAATTGTCCTATCAGAGGGCTTTTCCTCTCTCAGTCAACTTTATTAATACAGCACTGCATCACAAAAACATGACGCCTTGCTAAGATCTAACTAATCAACAGATATCTAACATCGTTCAGGGTGTTGGCTTCGTTTGCAACATGAAATCTTTAAATGTTTTACAAGATTCCTGTTTAACCCATTTGTGCATGCAACAGAAATTTTTAATTTCCATTGGTGGAAGTGTTCTCTGGGCTTGCCTAAAGCACAAATGTGAAGAAATTTTACAAATTGATCAAACTGTTTGGCCACATGGGACTACTGTTTTTGCAACAGACTTATTATATTACTTATTACAACATTATATTTTAGGAAAAAACAGTAGTCCCATGTGCCCAAAGACTAGATATAGTATGATAAGAAAATGGCACAATCAAGTATTTGGTATCTATGAACTCATAACAAGTTGAATATCAAAGATATGCACACATATGCTGTGTAAAAGAAAAAAATATTTCATATAGAAAAAATTTAATAAAAACAATGTTAGCGTTTTTCCTTATTTTTCAAAAATCCTGACTTTAACTATTAATAAAAGTGTGATTTTTCAAGTGATCTACTGTTAGATACTTGCCCAAAGTATGTCCGTACCAAATATCAAGACTTTTGATTAAACAAAAATGTCTGCGACTTTGCTTTCTATGAGTAAAATCTAAATTTAATTAATAATGTTTACCAGACGTGACTTAATAAAAATGTTGTAGGAAATGTGGCACAGAGAACGTTTGGCATGTGAGTACATTTTCATTTACTTACTTTTTATATAATGAAAGAGAAAGTAAAAATAACAATGTGCGATCTCAGTATAATTTCCTCAAACATACAAGCCCAGATCAAATATAGTCAAAGTGATTTAAAGTGAAAGATTTAATATACCTCTACTGTACGTTGATGTTTGAATGCAGGAGCCAAATTCACCCTCCATCATTCAGTTATTTTGCAAACTAGCCATTTTATTTGTGCAGCTAATGACATTACGGTCTTAATAATGGAGTGAGAGTATGGAACAATGTCCACCCCGCATGGCCAGAATTTATACAATATCTTCATATGCACCTCTGACACAGTGACACAACGCATCAGTGTTGGGGCGATTGGAACGAGTCACTGTTTCCCCCAGAAATGGAGAGAGTAATTTTCTTCTCTATTTGAGATACTAGGTCTCAGCACAGATAGACATAATAAGATGTAAATTGGCTGAGGGGCTGATATAAGGGAGGGGGGCCTCACTTGGAGTAACATGAACAGCAATTAACCATGGGAGAGACGAGAGTGCATTGTCTCCATGGATGTGAGCTCGAGCTGCTCCGCCACAACGACCACAACATTTTCATCAAAACACCCCAAAATACATGATCAGGGCAAGCCCAGACTGTGACCACTGTGGCTTTTTTTCTGTCCATATTAGTGCTGGTGATATTTTATAATTTAAATACATTTGAAAATATTGTATTTTAAAATGTGCATCTCCACCATACACTATAAACGAGGCTTTTAAATAGATACAGATTTATTTATATACAGATACTATTTTGCTTGCATTAGCAACAGTCTCAGAAAACAGAACTGTTCTGTAGACGGCTAAAATAACAGTTAGTCTAGCAAATGACAAGACGCACATGCATATGCTACTATGTATATACAGAGTATGCCATGCACAACTTAAAGCCTATGATGTTTACAAATAGGCCGCATGCTTAAAGTGACAGTAGGCAGAATATTTTTGGCATCATTGGGCAAGAATTCCATAATAACCTTTCAGCATATTGTAATTCAAGTGTTCTGAGAGATAACTAGACTTCTGCACCTCCTCATGGCTCTGTTTTCAGGCTTTAAAAAATCTAGCCCGTGACAAGAGACTTTGGCCAATCACAGGTCATTTCAGAGAGAGAGAGCGTTCCTATTGGCTGTTCATTCAACGGAGGCAGATATCAATCACTCACAAACTCCAATCAAACGGTCAAACTAGGCAGCGCTGATCAAATATGAATCCATATTCTGTAACTGTAATGCCTAAGTACCTGAAAGTTTGCCCCAGCGGGTGGGCGGTGCTTGGTATTTCTTCAATTTATCTCAACATGGCTGCCGGGTCACAAACCTTCTCATTTTACAGCTAAACAGTACACTACAAGATGTTTCTGAAAACATTTGAGGCAAGAAATAGACATTACAGTAAGCGCTGCCAAGTTTGACCGTTTGATCGAAGGTCACGAGTGATTGACAGCTGCTCGGAGACGGCAGGCTCCAGCTTGGCTCTGATTGGTTGTTTCCCCTCGGTCTGTGAAATCTTGCAGATGTCATTAGGAGCACCGGAGGACACTGTTTCATTTATTACTGTCCGGATATGGTGACCGTTTTATAAAAATAACTTTTTTTTAATCATATTTGCTCCAACCTGCCTCCTACAGCTTTAACAGGACTTGGCTCTTTGCTAAACGCTAAGACCACAGAGAAAGAAAAGAGGAAAAAGTGGCAAAAGGAAGAAGTTATGCGAGTGTGTATACATGCGTGAATGAGTTGGTATGTTTACTTTCCTGCTCTTGTTCAGGGGGTAATTGGCGGCAGTCTATTCCCTATTATCGCTGTAAGAGAACTGTGTGCTTAGAGGGATCCAGACAGAGATCGAGGGTAACATTTCATCTTTATAAACACCACAAGTGTAAAAGCCTTGGTCTGTCGTGGGGGGGG
>CAKALU010000174.1:0-14454 GCA_916700995.1 Hozukius guyotensis
GGCAAATTTTCATGGGAGCTGCAGTTTTTTGTGTTGTAATGTGTTTAATCGTTGTTTAACTTTGTTAAAATAACAAAGGTAATAATAAACACAATACAATACAAAAACCAACATATTCTGATCAGTCATCACATGACTAGAACAGAAACATGAGCTGTGTGGGAGATCTCATCTAATCTATATATACAGATGTTTGTTAGACTGCTGAAGAAGAAAGACTGTATGTTATATTATAAAACTGGTAAGATAGTTAATAAAACGTAGGCACAAGGTCATCACAAGCAGCAGATGTCAATCCCATAGACTGAATATAAGAAGAGGACGTAGTCACCGTGACGTCACCTATTGGTTCGTGGACAACGAGTTCGGCATTTTGACCGTTGCCATCTTGATTTTTTTGCAACCAGAAGTGGCACAAGAGGGTGGAGCTAAGTAGAACCGAACGCTGAATGAGACATATTTAGGCAGCAAACTCATGTTTACAATGTTTACTGAGGTCATAAATCAAGTGAGAAGTAAGGTCATTTTCTCATAGACTTCTGTACAATCAGACCTCTTTTTGCAACCAGACGAGTCGCCCCCTGCTGGCTATTAGAAAGAATGCAAGTTTAACGCACTTCAGCATTGGCTTCACTTTTCAGACCAGGACCTTGCTCACTGGTCAATCCACACAACGCAACACATTCCCACTTCTGGTGTAGGCAGGAAGTTAAAAGACATAATTCCAGAGTGATGGACCTTGCTACAGTAGCTCATGATATCATGGGTTTGAGGCGCCGCAGTTTTAATGCACGGGCTTAGCCAAAGTCGTAGCACCGGGGCCCATGGCACTTTAATGCAGCCTTGGTTTCAGGCCTTCATAGAGGGTGGTAGAGCGTCGACCATTTTTAATCCCTGAACGATTTGATCGGATGCCTCTCGAAATTATACCCTGTCGGCATATTCTGTTTCCCTTTGCAGTACGTCACATTACTTAAACTAAAGATGTTCTAACTGTCATTTCACTGTGTCTTTAAGTCTTCACACAACAGTTCTGCTGCAGCGCTGACATGAAAAAAGCATGTTTTCAGAGGCGGAGATGCTACATCTGTGTTGTGTGTGTGTGTGTGTGTGTGAGATGGGAGAAGGGGAGACGGTGCGTATGGGCCTCCCTGCCTTAGCGGGGTTATTACCAAGATGAATATAGTGATTATAAGGATGAATAAGGTGTGATTATGAAGATGAATAAGGCGATTAGGGCTCTTGTCACTGCTGCTAGGGCGGCTGTTCATTAGAGGGGAGAGGATGTCAGCGTGTAACATGCGTGAACCCATTAACTTTTCATCCACAGGGGATTTATACGCACATACCTCTACATGCATGCACATGAGAGTGCTGCAACGCCAGACCAGAGGAGGCCATTTGTGTTCATTTGTGCTGTTAAATGACCCGTGTATGCAATAGATCTCTTTCTATTGGCTGCTCGGTGCTATAATCCCGCTCATGTGTTTGACCCCGAAAGGATGCGAGGACACCTGCTGCTGTGTGGAGCGAACGCTGGCTCGCAGTGCTGCCATGCTGGTACTGTAACAGCAGCTGACTAATGCTGCATGCTGTGTCACTGTGTGTCCAGGGGTTAAAGACACCTCACCGGCTCCGTCCATGTGATCCTCCCCTATCCCGGATAGCTACTGTATATCCATGGCAACCGAAGCGAACGGTTCTGATGTCCACATGGCAACGGCTGCCGTAGGGACTGAGGATGGAGGTGGGAGGAGGAGGATGTGGGGGAGGGGAGAGGGGTTCTGGATGCTGACGCACTCGGTGGCTGCCTGGAAAGTTTTTGAGAATGCCGCCCACTGACGAATCAGAAGTGGGCTTGAATCTCTCTCTCTAACTCTTTATAAACGCCACCTCCTACTCAGTCAAGAGTCCTCCTGACCCCCCCTCACTCCACCCTCCCCTTCCCATCATGCACCTCCTCCGTGTTTGTGTCTCATCAAACCTTTGTCTCTGTCTGCAGCGCTGTGGCAGCTGTGATCATGTTTGATCGCTGTTTGAGGGTTTGGTGTGTGGGCAGGCCCGACCAGGATGTCTCTCTCCTCGGGCGTCCAGGAAGCATTCGTCCGGTTCTGCTATACTTTTCCTTTCTGCACATTATGTACAGTGTGATGATGGCCAATGTGAATACAACCCTGGTGTATGATGGGATGTGCTGGATCGGACACAGTGGCAGTAAAGGTGACTAGTGCATTTTAGAGGATTTGGAGAAGCAGTCATTACAGCAGCTCACTGCTTCCAATTATTTCAAATCATTTGTCCGTAATCTCTGTTTGTGTTTGAATCCAGTTTTTGTGGAAAAAATGTGTTGCATATTAAAGCTACAGTCTGTAACATTAATACAAATAACTTTTAGTCATATCTGACAGTAGTACATGAGACAGATAATCTGAAAAAAAAATCAGGTTTCTGCCTCCTGTAGTGCTCATTATAGAGAGGCGAAGTCCCTCCCCTTCCGGTGGACTCCATGGGAACTTATTACGGAAAAAATATGTACGGTAGTCAACGGCGAGAGACAAATATTTTTTTGATCCTGTTTGAATTGCGCCATGAATCACACATAGGATGTTTGTCAATTTAAAACATAATTTTGCAAGTCAAGAGTTTGTCGTAGTATCATTTAGTTTTGTGTGAAACCGCTCAGTGAACTACATCGCTCGTCTCACACAATATACGTCCCCAACACTAGCTACCTAGTAACTTTGCTATGACCACACACCGATGAAACATATTACCTGATGTGTTTTATCCAGTGACTCCTGATCTTATTTCAGCCGGGAAGAGAAAGAACCAGCGAGACCCGTTGCTGGTGTGAGTACATCCCAGTACGAAACACACAGGCATCGTAGCTTCGTAGAGAGAGACGCCACTACGCGACTTTTGGGTGTGTCGTCTTTCTTATTACGTATTTTCACAGTCTGATACTTCTACAATTTTACAACAAACTGAGACTTTCTTCACTTACAAAATGATCTTTTAAATTGGGATCAAACAAATATTTGTCTGTCGTCGTTGACTACCGTTCATATTTTTTTCCAAAATAAGGTCCCATGGTGGTCCACCGGAAGGGATGGGACTAGATATGCCATAGAGGCAACTCTCTATGTCTATATGTTATTTGCAAGATTCAACTGCGGCTGAAGAAAAACAAATGGATCAGAACCAAGGATTCGTCTAACGCTGCCGTCAATCACTGCTCACAAAGCTCAAACTCCGACCAAACGGTCAAACTGGGCAGCGCTGATCAAATATGAATCAATATTCTGTTACTGTAATGCCCATTTCTCCCCTCAAATGTTTTCAGAAACAGTGTACTGTTTAGCTGTAAAATGAAAACGTTTGTAACCCGGCCGCCATGTTGAAATCAGTCAAGTCAAAACCAAGCACCGCCCACTAGCTGGAGCAAACTCTCTCATTTTACAAATGCCATTAGGAACACTAAAAGGAGGCAGGGGAACTGGATTTTTTCACAGATTATCTGCCTCATGCTTCAGTTTTCAGACCCTTAAGGTTGCCCACTGGTCAGGACAGAGAGAGAGAGAGAGGGAGAGAGAGAGATAGAGAGAGAGAGAGAGATGGGGCCTTTAACCATCTCTTACTAATAGCCTCATGATTAATAAAAAGAAAAAATCTCACATCGTAGTGGGAAATTTGGCCCTCTCACCAAAATAAACTATGTTAGCTATTGCACAAATGATAATCAGCATGCAAGTAATTTACAAAAAGCTTCAGTATAACACGTTTATGACTTTCATTTAATAGCGCCGCCTATGGTGAGCGTCAAGGAGGGAGAAATGGGTTGAAGTTAAAACTTGCAGGAAGTCCTCAGCAGCAGGCCAAAAACTTCCCACTGAGAAAGATGGCAAGAGAGAAAACGAGGGGTTTTCTTTTCTAATAACCAGGAGCCAGGGGTTGAACTTCTGGTATCAATAGCTTTAGAAAATCCTTTATAAACTGCATCCCAGACCTCTTTTAACCAGTCAACACCTGAACCTTGGAAGGTGTCCACATTAAGCAGAGCTCTGCCTCAGCTGGAGCGGGTCCAGCACCCTGCACCTATATGTGAACATCAGCCCCGGGGGGAAGCTTCTTTTTTTAAAAAACATGAATAGAAAGCAAGACGTCACCGAACCCAGGAATAGCTTCTCATCGTGGTTGTGTGTTTGTGCCAACGGGAGGCTGAAAATGGGCTCGACGACGCTGACCGGATAAACCCAGGGTCCCTCAGGAGCAGGACCCAGAGCCTCGCTGTGGTGGACAACGATAAATCTACATCCACCCACCCCCACGACGACCCCCTTCTCTCCACTCCACTCCACTCCACTCTTGAGTGCTTCTCCGTCTCTCCAGGCTCTGTGGTAATGAAGTGCTTTATGGCTGCAGAGGACGGGAGGGGACGCAGGGGGCACGGGGTTAGCCCATAGCTCATTCCCACTATAGGGGGGCCAGCGGTGACTGGGCTGATTGACTGAGTCTGGACACTCATACACATCACCCAACCCGGGCACAAGGGTCCGAGGGGGTTTGGTGATCTCAGCAGGAGAGCTCAGATAACCCGCTCCCTCTATTAATGACGGCTCTATGAATTATTACCGCATGATTTACACCGTCCAGTCAGGCTGAGCGGGCTACGGTTACCGTCTGGATTTCACCACAATCCCAAAACCTTGTTCTCGACGAGGGTTTAGAGTTCGGAGGGTTTCATTTTTCATTTGTTGTGTTAAATAATCCGAATTCCTCTGAGACTCAAAGGCTACACAAATAAGCTTGACTCGCTGCCTTTAAAGTCGGGGAAACATGTTGTCACCTTGTTAGTTAATTCTTCACGTCATAATGTTTGACTT
Source organism: Hozukius guyotensis (assembly GCA_916700995.1). Taxonomy (NCBI): domain Eukaryota; kingdom Metazoa; phylum Chordata; class Actinopteri; order Perciformes; family Sebastidae; genus Hozukius; species Hozukius guyotensis. The sequence goes on from CAKALU010000174.1 coordinate 4,884, forward strand.
TAGAGAATTAAATGCCATAGAAATGCACAAAACCTTTGCCTTCTTGTATTTTAATATTACCCAACTGTATTTCCTTACTACTGAGCTGAATTTTACTTTTTAGTCTCAGGCATACAACAAAAAGGTTATTAAAAAATGTTATCAAAAATATTTGATCAGTGTTCAGTACATTTTTTGATCAGGTTTGAAAATGACACAAGCTGCAACATCGTAGTTCAGTGATGGAAATGTCAGTCTGTCCACTGCTTTGGTCCAGACTGAAATTGTAGGAGCCATGAATGAATTCAGAAACGTTTGTAGTAATGTTAATTAGGTTTGTGATGGTTTATATTTTTGGTATTGGTATTGGTTAGTGTTTGTGATATTGTCATTTATTATTATGTGATTGGGATGTATTGGGAGAGTTGGGTCACATGGATATGGAGTTAATATTATCAGCTGTTCACCTGGGTGCGACAGGGAAGAGAGGGGGAGTGAGTCGCTGTATTTTTTGTTCACTTTTGATTGCTGTTGATTATCCTGATCATAGTTTTGTGCATGTTGCAATAAGTTGATCCTTTATAAGATTTTATTTAGCGTATATATTTGAATCTCAGTGAATCCTTTCGGTAGCGCATCGGGCTCAGCAGCTTTTAGTTTGTTTCCTGAAGTCGCTACAGAAGTATTTAATATTCTCAACAACTATTGGATGAAATTTTGTACAGATGGTCCTCAGAGGATGAATCCTACCAACACTTTCTCACTACCAACTCATCAAATACTGATGCTTGGTCAGTGGCCCTACGCTTCAAACTATGACGCTCTAGGTTTCCCTCTAGCGTCAGTTTTGGACGCGTCAGGGACGGCGTGTCAGTTTCCTCTCATTACATACGTGGCATCTTTTCATAATAAACTTCCAACATAGGTTTACTTAGTTTTTAGATTTGCTTCTGCAACAAAACTACTTGGATTGGTATAGGAAAAGTTGGTGGTTTGGTAAGTAATAAGTATGTAAGTTACATAACAAAACTAAGGTAAAATAAGTCGATGTTGACTTGATTTCACACGGGACAAAAACAGCGGTCTTCTGGGTGAAAGTCTGTGATTGTTTGACTCAACCATCCTCCCCTTCTACCCGCCCTACACAGACTTTCTCGCTCTTTCTACTACGTCAGTTGCTTTGACGTCTAATAATGACGCAGATGGGTTTACATTGGCGTTAATTGAAAGCCTGGTGTGTCTCATACAGACGCTAAAGGGTGCCTCGGTGCGTCGGTTCCAGATGCTGAGGGGCACTGCCCAAGTGTCTGTATTTGACGAGTTGGGAGTGAGAACGAGATGATCCTACAGACTTTGCACCGTCACCTTTTCAACCACTGGATGAGATCGCTATGATATTTAGTTCACACATTCATGTTCCCCTCAGGATGAGTTGTGATAACTTTAGTGATCCTCTCACTTTTCAACTAGCACCATCACCAGGTCAAAGTCCCAATGATACCTGTTAAACTATCAGCATGCTATCAGCTCAAAAGACCGCTGTGCCTAAGTACAGCCTCACAGAGCCACTAGCATGGCTGTAGACTCTTTAATCCCCAAATCCTGATTCTTGTTGCTTTGATTTGACAGTTAACAAAACATTTGGGATCTTTAAAGCACTTTAAATGTCGCTCTCCTGCCCCTTCATCCAGGTTCTGTCAGCTAAATGTGAAACTGCAAAAAGCAAGACTCCGTTTTCATGTGACTTTAAACACAGAGCTCTTTATAGTAACCCAGCGCACTGTGTTGAAAGTGTTGCTCAGTGGATACAGGTGTTTCTCTTTAAGTGATAAGTGTTTTGACCCAGTACACACCTGAGCCTCCGGTAACACCTCTCCATTCAACAGTGGTCCCCCTGCCAAAGCTCTTAATGGCCAGACGGCTCTCTCCACGCCTCGGCCCTGCGCTCACACTCACGTGGGGAAGTCCCTGAAATGAAAATGCCATTATAAAACATTTACCAGCCTGCTGAGTTTACATGTCTTACAAGAAAAGGACCGTTTGGAGCGGTTAAGTGTCACATAAATCTTTCAGCACGCTAATTGAAGTGGTTCCCCCAACAGGCCACTCTCCACAGCTGCTATTACAAATCGCACAACTGCGGATGGGACGGCCAGCTGCAAAACCAAATCTTACACCCACTTGATAACGTTGTTAAGACACACACATGGCGCTCTGTGGGCTGCTGCTGCTAGTTTGCTCAGACAGCCCCGCTGGGAGCATGCAATGTAGTCGTATGTAAACACAAGTCATCTTTCAGTGAAATAAGCTCTGAGAGGCGGCACAAGTGTGTTCTCCTCTCCTGGAAATACAACTTATTTAGAGCTTATTTAAGCAGGCAAGTTGAAGAGGAACATGGTATTATTTTCAGCAGCAGCCTGGGGGAGTAGTTGCAGGAGGTGGCGGGGTTACACCTACAGTACAGTATGCACCAGCTCACATCTGAGAGCTGGCGTGCTACAGCTAGCTGCTGCCGAGCATCTCCACCAAAGCTTCTGAGGATTACTTTGAGCTTTATGCTGCGGCGCTAGTTAACAGAGATCACCTTCCAGCTGATTGGAACGAGCCCAGTTCTCTAATCTGCAGTTTTATGTCGTATATCAGAGCGTCAAGTTCAAAACTGTGCAGGTCCGTTAAACTCTAGAGGGCTTTTTCATGGCTCAGCAATTACTGAGGCCTAAAACTGTGACACTCAAACTTGATGTATTCCACCTCCCACTCCATCTCCCCTCTCTGTCCTTCAAAACCTCTCTGTTCCCTGCCCTTCCTATATTTATTCTCCCCTCCTCCTTTTTCTTTCTCCCTGCTTTCTTCTGTCTTTATCCCTGTCTCTCTGCCACAAAACCTGTTGATGAAAATCAATAAGTGTTTTTATATTATGGGCGAGAGCTTAAGACAGTGGGAGAAAGGAGTGGACACACACACACAGTTGGGACATTGGATTGTGTCCTTTAAGGATTTGTGGGTTTTTCATGCCAACCCGGTCTCACCAAATGGTGTATGAATGACATGGCAATTTTTAAGTCATTTCGCCTGCATTAACAACGCCCTTCTTTCTTTTGGCGTCATTTCATGTAGTCTGTATGAATAAATAATTTCTTTCTTCCCCCTTAATTATATCTTAAGATCATTTACACCAAATTTACATTTAGCAGATCATGATTTTAGTAGCACAGAGCAGTGGGTTACACCTCTGTCTCCAAATCCGACTGTCCCAGGGTTGCGGGCAGATAAGAAGACGGTTTACTTTCGTTAGTGGCTAGAAGGGAACCAGCAAACTGGGGAAACTCTGGCGAGATTGTTAAGGTTAGGCATTGACCTTGAATAGTTAAGGTTAGGCATTGACCGCGAATAGTTAAGGTTATGACCTTGAATACTTAAGGTTAGGCATTGACCTTGAATAGTTAAGGTTAGATATTGACCTTGAATAGTTAAGGTTAGGATAGGTCGTCGGGCAGCGAGTCTCACGAGTTCTTGCAGCTCTCAGATCAGATTTCGCAAATTAGCGGGCTCCCTTCTAGACACGACCTTTACTTTCTCTGTGTTGGTTGACGTGGGGGAGCGGCGCTTCTCACAACATACGTGCATTCACAGGCAGGCATAAGAAGACAGCACACACACAAAGATAATGTGAAACCCCTTTCCTCCAGATGCTACTGTTTTACTGATTGACTGTACTGGCTGTGACCTGGAGCACATATCACGTGACCTCTGTTTTAAGTATGCACATTTACGTATATGCGATCCAATGACAACTGCGCACATAGTGTAGTTTAGCAGAGAAAAGACCGTATTTGGGACATCCTACAGATTAAATACTCCTCCGAAAGCTGTAACCTTCAGAATTGAGGCTGGCGATGCACTGTGAGTACATTCCTGTATATCACTTGTATTGCTGTTGCTCAGTTCTCCTTGAATTCAAGTTACAATAAACTTCCAGCTTAAGACATCAACGGTCTCTGTTGCTTCTTCAGCCTCCAATTAATCTGCTCACAAGATTTCAAGCACACTGTACGGACTGCTATGTAAGCCCATCCGTGTGAATATGCGACGCTCAGAGCTAGTGACGTAGAATAAAAAGGGAGAAAGACTCAAACAAACACATGAATTTCAACCAAGAGAACATTGTTCGAGACCCAAAGTGTTATTGACTTATTTTGAAGTTAACGTTAGTGACATTTTTACGCTTTTACCATACTTCCGTTACGTTGTTTACGTACTTATTTTAAGCCAAACCGTAATGTTTTCCCTAAACCTAACTAAGTAGTTTTGTTGCCTAAACACAACCACGACCGTTTCACAGTAACAATGTGCCGTTAAATGACATGTGAAAAGCCGTTTCACAAAGTTAACCCAAGCCTAAAATGCGTCATCATGACACACAGAATGTCCATAAAATGTTGTGCTATTTATACGCCTTCCCATGAGATCAGATTGTTCATGCAGAGGTTCCCACACTCACCTCTAAAGAATTGTTGTACAGATGTTTCTGTTTTTTTGCACATATATATTCAATTTACACATAAAAAACCTGAGTGGAAACATCGTAAATTCAAAAAAGAAAGCTGAAAAAAATCACAAAAAAATTTTTTACGCTTGGAGCAAGTGGAAAAGTTGCTGTATCGATAAAAACAAAGTGCAATGGACAAGGATGCCGCACATGAAGCATGTGACTTAAACTTCCTCTAAAAAGAGGAAAACATCAGATCTGTATAGAGCGATGTAGTCTTCTTCAAATGAATACATGACACAAAAAGAAATGTCATATTTCCATCATGTTTTCAACCCTTTGAGGTTTGACAGATCACCCAACAGCAGTGGATGGAAACGTACATTAATTCTCATTTTCTTTTACTGATTTTCCGGAAATTCTGTTAAAATTTGTGCCACATTTGGATGTAAACTTGCCAAATGACATTGAGACAATCAAAACAAACATCTAAATCTATCCGTCCTGAGCTGAGTCTCTGAACAGACGGCGGCGGCCAACCCGCAGGTAGCTCCGACACCAATACTGCAGGCAGGTGGGAGAGCAGACCGAGGACGCTTTGATGGCTCTCTTTTTTCCAGGTGACACTCTGTCTAATGTCTGAGTGGTCATCACCGGGGGGTTACCTCTCTTTCTGCTGCATGTGGGCCGTTCACAAAGTAATAACCGCACCCCGCTGCGCCCATCATGCCTCACTGCCAAAACCTCCTCGGCAACACCTGGCACCATGGTAACCAACACCTGTTCACCTAATTAGAGGGACACTGGAGGGAGAGGAGATGAAGAAGTTAATGAAACGCTAATCTGGTCCAATCAAACGCCCAGGCATCTGCAACAGCAGGTCGCCGTAATGGCCGCCTTATGGGCGCCTCCCCCGCCACGCCACCTTGAGTGACCTCATCAATGCCAAAACTCCGCTGAGAGGCTGCAAATAGAGGGTGAGCAGACAGGAGGAAGTGGGAGGGAGAGGGATGCCGGCATGCTGCTTCCTGGATGGACAGAGTAGGTGGACGGCGCCAAAAGAACGAGCATTAAGAGATGAGGTTCCCCGTGCACAGCATGCTGGAGCGGTTCCAGGTCGCACCAGCTGTGCCGCTCTTGTTTACAAGCCGCCACCTGCTGCCGGAGAGGCCTGGTGTTCAGGTCTGCTTTCTGAAGAGCATCTTCTGGTCTGTGTGAGAGCCATGAGCAGAGGAAACGGTCCTCTATGAACTCTTCTCACACTATCTAGTAACTGGATAACCCGTGCTCACTCCCATCACGTCAAATACCGCCGTTTGGTCAGTGACCCTCGGCACCAGAAACCAACGCATGGAGGCCCGCTTTAGCGACAGTACGTGACGAACCGGGCTTTCAACCAACTCCAACATAAACCCACCCGTGGTGTTAATCGACGGTCGGAGCAAGTGACGTAGTATTAATAGTGTGAGAGTCTGCTCAGGGCAGGCGGGAGTGGAGGTGGATGGGTCAAACAAACATAAGACTTTCAACCAGGAGACCGCTAAATGTAAACTAACTGTAACGACTCGTTTGGTCACGTCAGTCGTTAGTCATGTGATTCATCAGTATCGTCAGTCCCGTGAGTCACGTGGAGTCGCTTGTCAGTGAAGTTAACGTCAACCATGACCGTTTCCTAACCTTAACTAAGTGGTTGTGTTGCCTAAACCTAACTTTGTGTGAAAATGGAAGTTTATTTTGAAATGACACGTTGCATCTAACGAGCATATATTGACACGCCGTCCCTGGTCCGTCCAAAAGTAACACAAGAGGGGTACCCCGTGCTTCGGTCTCCGATGCCGAGGGGCACTGACCAAGCAGCAGTATTTGTCGAGTTGGGAGTGAGAGTGGGTTGTCTATTTTGATAATCCGTTAATCATTTAAGTATTCTTTTTAAGAAAAAACACCAAAAATTAATTTCTCAAATATGAGTATTTCCTGTTTTTTAGTCCTCTATGATAAAACATTTTGTATATTTGGGTTTTGGACTGTTGGACGGACAAAACAAGCAATATGAACACGTCCCCTTGTATCCTGGGAAACTGGGATCGCCATTTTTTTAAAACAATTTTCACATCTTATTGACTAAATGATTAATGGAGAAAAGAATCAACAGATTAATTGATCATTAGTTTGTTGCGGTCCCATTTGAGAATGAGAGACCAGTTATTATATGGTGTCGTTTATCTGTTAAAGTTTGTAGCCGTTAATCTCTGTTTGAAAAAGTTTTCATGGTGAAGACATGGGACACTATGCATGTAACAAATGTATATTGACACGCCCTTTTCGGGTTCGTCCAAAAGTAACGCTAGAGGGGTACCCTGTGCGTCGGTCTCCGATGCCGAGGGACACTGTCCAAGCGGTGATATTTGACGAGTTTGCGGTTCGTCTTGTTGGTGTCTTCTTGTATTAACTCCTCTAAACTCTGTTTCTGTTTTTCTCCAACAGGAAACCTCAAAGGGATGTGTAAACAGATAGACCACTTTCCTGAGGAAACGGATTACGAAGCGGACCCATCTGAGTACTTCTTACGTGAGTATCTTGTCTTTTCACACAGAGAAATCTCTCTCTTGCACATTAGATTGATTGCTGCTCAAGTGTTTGAGGATAAATCACATCATGTGCTCTGGACATAATATTTTAAAATCTGTCCCACTTCCTGCTCTGTCTCAGACTGGAGCGCGGTGCCAGTAACTGCTCTTGGCCCGCGTGTCATTGCTGTCTCTGCCTGCTTTTAGCACGAGGCCGGTCGGCCAGGCTGAGTCCTGCTGCCAAGCAGCTCATCTGTTTTTACTGCTTGGCTGTGTGTAACATAACGTGCAGTGTTACAGTCGGCTGTGTACCCTGTAAACACAGCCCATTGATTTCTGCTCCCTTTCCCTTTGTGCAAGCGAGACAGAGATGCTTGTCCAACTCATTTGCCTGCTAATCCTAAAAATCACAACAATGACTCGGAGCTTGTGATGTACTGTTAGTGTCATTAGCTCAATACTTTCTTCTGATTGGCCAATTTATGCGTTTGAGACGCTTATTTGTGAATTACAGACTCCTGAAGTCAGCAAGTTAAACAGCAACACCTTGTGCTAAAACTGAAAGTATCTAGTATTGCTTTTAATGTAGTTATAATGGTAATCTTACATGTGTTAATTACAGCGCTCCGCTGTTGTGCAACTTTCAGTAATACAGAAAACATTAAGTAACCAATTATAAATACTTTAAATAGTGTTTTATATACACACTAAATCCGTTAATCTGTTTTCACTTCAGCAGATTTTAATTTAGTTTTCATTTTGGAAGGACAATAACTGAAGTGTTGCCGTTTTGCTGCTCTGGTCCAATCAGGAGGATTTTCTTTCCTTCTTTGTTGTGAAGCAACAATCTGTTAAAGCAGCTTTGATGGAGAAACTTTTTTGGAGAGCATCACTGCTTTGGAAAACCATTCTTTCCTCAGACACATGTAACACAGTAGTCGTGTACAAGTAAGGGATTACAATCATTACATTACAGTAACAGTTTGTGGGGTCGTTTGTTCGCTGTCTTACTGGGAGTTTGAGGGTGGGTTGATATCATTTTGGTCTGTGCTCAGTGGAGAGACGGATGCCGAACGTGTTAGCTTGGACAGAAAAGGAGAAATGAGACTGTAAAGTTGTCTTAATTACATGTTGTGTTTTCTTAGCTGGCTGGCTAATGTTAGCCATCATGCAATCAGGAATTTCCAGCCTGTTCTCATTCCCAGGGCGTCAAATACCGACACTTTGTCACAGCCGGCGTTCGATACCGCCGCACGGGAGGGGAGATGGATATGTCCAATAAACACGAGGCTTTAATCCAGGAGACCGCTGTTCGTGTCCCATGCGTTAAGTTTCACTTTACAATCAGCTGCTTGTTCATGTCCCGTGTTCACGAGGTCAAGTCACATTTTCACTGTAAAAACTTAGTAGTTTTAAGCCCAACCATGTAGTTTTTTCTTAAACTTAACTAAGTGGTTTTGTTGCCTGAACCTAAGCAGGTGTTTTTGTTTAATTCACAACATTAAACACGTGTTTACTGCAACCGAAAAGTGACGCCAAGGGATCTGACAGTATGTGACGAGTTGGGATGAGAACGTGTTTTTAATAGTAATACATAATGTGAAAATGGTTACATTTTTCAAGTAACCTGAAACACAGATTATAAAGTGGATTTCTTTGGTATATTTGATAAAATGCCACATTAACTTTAGTCCCTGCTGATCCCTGATGTGGCTCCTCTTCCTCCTCCTCCTCTTCCTCCTCCTCCTCCTCCTCGCTGCAGCCTGCAGTGGTTTGAAACTAGAAGTCAGAAAGTGTCCGTCTCCTCGTCTCTATCGGCGGGGACAGTAATTGAGGCCTCTCAGAGAGCCGAGCAGTGCGTGACAGTGCTGGAGATTAAGCCCAGCCAATTAGGCTGTGTTTGACTTAGCGCTCTGAGCGGTTGTTCCCGTCCATATGTGCCAGAGAGGACGGTTATGATAACAGCTCTGGTAATGATTCTAACAATGCCCGAGCCCTGGCGAAAGCAGATCTGTCTTTCTAAAGAGGCGTCTCTCAGGCTGGGGATGACAGGGTCACGGGGTAGAGTAGCCTTGCTCGGGCCCTCGGACCACCGACGCTGGTCTACATGCGTGTGTGTGTGTGTGTGTGTTAACCTCTTCCCAGGCTGTGATTGGAGGAGAAGGCCGCAGTGCTCCCAGTGGCTTGCCAATTAGGACACTCACATCCATAAATATTTCAGCCTCCTTCTTATATAGGTCAGGCCTCTCTCGATCGCTGTCTCTCACACCCGGAATATTTCCTGTCAGGAGTTCCTGTTGGCATCTCTCTGGATTGAAAGAGCATTAAGCTGTTTATAAGGGTGCATGAAGAGGTCACAGAGGTCATCGTGGTGGGTGTCTCCGTATTAAACCCCTGTGATGTATTTTTTATATCTGCCCATTTCCATTTCATGGACGCACACCTGGTATTTCCATAATGCGGAGTTTCACGGCGCCTCTGGGTGGTCAAAGACAGAGAGAAGCTGCCTCTGCTCTCACAGGAGGAGGGGGCTGGG
>CAKALU010000175.1:0-12968 GCA_916700995.1 Hozukius guyotensis
TATATATATATATATATATATATATATATATATAGTAGTAGTAATTTTACATGTTTTCTTTTTTTCTCGTAAAGTTATGACTTTAATCTCGTAATATTACGACTTTTTTCTTGTAGTTATGACTTTATTCTCGTACAGAGGTATCGTATCAGATAACTCCTCATTTCAACTTCACCAATCAGCCGTTCCTCATCCGTTGGAATAAGGAATAAATAGAAACAGGACGTCTGACAAAAGTTCAGCTCAAAACGGCAGCTGTGCAGCGCTTCGTCACTCTAATTCATTCCAATAGAAAACAATGCGATCAAACTGATTTTATTACTGACGCTCGCGTCACATTCTGTTTGGAGGGTGTAATATGTAGGCTACACACATCCCAATACATTAGACCTCTCTGCTTTGTACACATTACATTCCTTCTAGATTTTTTTTGTGAACCCCAAACCTTAAAGTTTAAACTACGCCTATGCCTTCACTATTCGAGATCAATGCCTAACCTTACCCATCTCGCGAGTTTCCCAACTCGTGGGTTACCTTCTAGACAGGACCAGGACCCACAAACTGTCAACAAACTCATCTGTCGGTCTGTACGAGTCGGGGAAACCCACAAGACCAAGACAAGTTCGAGACAAAATATAAAAACAAAGACAAACAGACAAAATTTTGATTTCCAACTAAGGGATAGATGGACACAACACAAACTCATGAACCAAAACGTTTCCCCAGGCTTTATCCCAAATAAACCTCATCAATGAAAGGGTTTCTTTGTTTTATTAAAAACAAACACAGTAGCCTACAAAAGCTCTGCATTATTATTTCAAGGCAACATTTTTCTTTTTTTCAGTTGCTGAGAAAAGGTCACTTACAGCTTAGAAAAATATGCCTATAGAGGTCAATAAAATGGACCCATTTAACATTTTCAGTATTTTACTTTCTACAAAAACTCTGACAGATCACATAAACATACATTTTCTAAATAAATTGCAAATCATGATTTATTTACAGGGGGTGAAACGATATGGAGGATGGAGTTTTCAGTGCTTGACTTCAGTCCAGACTGAACAGACTAGAATGGATATGCAGTACAACATTTCCCATTGTGTGTACAGAATGAGAGTAACCCATAACCTAACAGTGTCTGTAAGCCAATGACAAAGGTGACATCGGTCTGAGTCCATTTGTTAAAGATGAATGGATGTGTATTGAGAGTAGCCCTCTCAGGAGTATGATGTCTTTCAGAGGCAGTGTTTAGAGTTGTTGGTTTAAGTCCAGTCCCTCCTTTTCCTCTAGAATGTGTGTGTCTATAGTCCATGAAGGGTGGAGCTGATGATGTCCATGAAGGTGGCCTCTACACAGTAGCAGAGCTGGACATCAGGGTCAGCTCCACCAAGGTCCTCTGCTGTCCTCTGAGGTAGAGTCAGCTTGGAGGAGCCTCCCCCTGGAGCTGCAGACCCCTGAGGCTTCTCCTTCAGATACTGCAGGCCTGAGGCAGGAAAATGACATACTTAAACACATTACTTACTCTTCTAGTCTCCATTACATTATTATAGTTATGACTGATCTACACTACAGATTTGTTTGCAGTTTCTGACATGTACATATGTCACAGATCACTTCAAAATCTAAAAGCTATATACATATTATCTATAGTTAGAGTTGCCCCGAGTCAATCTGCAGGATCAGTATTTAAGGCTGATCAAGGCTGACCTTTTTTTTAATTTGGATAAGATCTGGCACACTCAGGATAAGATCGACAGATGATATTAATTGGGGCCCCTGGATGGAGCAGCCCAAAAAATACAAAACATGTCGCAACATTGCAGGGGCACAGGTTAAATCATTGCCCGTGGTGCTTCCAGCCTGGTGGAAAACTACTCACAGTATTGTTAGAGTAGGAATCCAGTGGAAGATTGTGTTCTTTTCCTTAACCATTGAAGGAAATATTTAAAGGATGCAAATATGTTAATTCAAAAATATTAAACTGTCAAAAATATTGATCTAAATTAGCTTTATCAAATCTAATGCAAGCCTACTTTAGGTAAAGTGTGCAGCTACATTATGTAGTAAAATTGAAATATTGGATCGAGACTCTATTAAATGACTAACGGTGCTTTCACAAGCCATAGTCCATTTGGCTAGTCTGAATCAGAGTGAAATTTATACTTTTGATTCGTTTTCTATTTAGTCTGGTTTGGGTTCATTAAAGCGGACCAAATAAAACAATTATTTTGCCAAGGGGCGTGCACGAAGGAGCGCATTTATCTTCTTTGTCTCAAGAGCTGTTACTTATATGCCGGGAATTGCGGACTTTGATATACTGCTGTCAACGTTTTTCCACATTGACTCTGCACTGATCTACTGTGCGCATGAATTCCTTCTCCAGTTTATCTCAAATGACTTTATAAACGTCACTGTTTTTGTGGACTTTATTGAGCATATTCTGTGTGTTCTCTTCGGCCCAAATGTCAAGCAAACATCGGTCTTCTGCCGGAGTCCAGGTCAGTCCTCTCCCACTCATGCTAACCTGTCATTTACCTGTGTCCATCTTAACAGATGCCCGCGCAGGCAGCCTGCGTTTTGGTTCACTTGGAAACAGCCTGAGACCACCTCTCGCAAGCGGTCTCGGACCGGTTGTTTTGGTCCGCATCAGAGTACGATTACTGCGTTCACAGCCGCCCAAATGAACCCCACCAGAGGTTGAACCACACCAGCGTTCGAATAAAACTTGTGAAAAGTTTTTTTTTTTAAATCAGGACACTCCTATCTGTTTAATTTGGTCTAACCCCATGTGTAGGTAAAGGGCACAGCTAATTATAGAAAAAAGGTCAACCAATATTACTTAGTGACAGTCTCTGATCTAATACTAAAAAGCCAAAAATGCTTGAGCTGTTTCATGTTGGTTGATCTCTCAATGTCTAATATGAATAATGCCTTCAGGACAGCGACTGTGTCTGTAAGTCCAAATTGTTTCCTGGTCAGTACTGACATCAAGTATACATAGAGGCAGCTCTGGGACACCAGAGTTTCTGTTAATCTGTATGGAAGAGGAACTTACCTAAACATCTGTCAGGAGGTCCCTACTTGATAACCCCAATGATGTACAGTATACTACATACATACATAGTGTTTCTACACTGGTGGTCACAGCAATGAAAAGGAATTTTTACAAATTGTGTACTGATGAAAAGCCACCCATGACCAACTATACTTACGGGTGATGAGAGGGTCGATGTCCCTGGCTTTGGTGGCAACATCGGAGGCACAAACCTGGCCCACTTGTACTAACAGACCCGCGACTTCATCATAGAGCGGAGGGAATGCCTGGCAGAAGGCCACCAGGCATGGCAGGATGGGCATGAAGAAGGAGAAACGCTTGGCACGAGTCAGCACTAAAAAACAGAACGCACTTACAGTAATAAATACAGTGGCTAATAGGCTGCTACACACTGTGCACATATGTAATGGAGAGAGAGAATGCTGCACTGACAGCCAAAGGCCAGATGGTGGCAGCCAAATATAGGGATACAAATATCAAGACATACTGTATGACAACAGCTGATATAATGTATACAGGCTATATTGTGAGTTACAGCAATACAGTGAGTCTGCTGGGAGCCAATTCAATGATGGAGATACAAAAGTATATAAAAAAGAAGTATGTGAGCAAAGGAGGCTACAACCAAAAGAATGAATGTATGAGAGACAAAAGACAAGGAACAGTTCAGTTCACCGACCTGTGAGGAGGGTGCCCATGACACTGACGGCCAACCTGGCCACACTGAGGGACTTGGGTAGCGCGTACTGGGTGCACAAGTACGACAGCAACTGGATTGCAAAGATCTGTGTGGACACACACATTCAGAACGGCTACACATTTCCCCCCCACATATTTATGCTGCAAATATGCAAACACTCAGCAGAGAGCATCCAATAGAGCTGCTTTAAAAAAAACACATGGAAGTGTAAGAGAGGCTCTGGCACAAGCCCAGGGCAAGTCTGGGATTTAAAGCCAGGAAAAAGAGGGAAGATGAGAGGGGAAAGGAGGGGAGGGGAGGGAGGTTGGGAGGCCTCACCTGCTTTTCCAGCTGGGGCTGGGCCAGCAGCTCTGGGATGAAGTCCAGACAGATATGGATGGAGGGGATGCCTGCCACAGTTAGAGGCAGCAGAGCTTGAGGGTAACCCTGACAGACAGAGATGGAGAGAACAGGAAATATAAATCTTGTGATAAGAAAACAAGAATGACAAGGGAGGAATGAGGAATGCACAGTAAATTCAAATCAAATAGTCATTAAAGCACACAAGTACTTTTATATTAAACATGTGTATTTACACAAATGCAAACCGCAACTTCTGCTTGGCAGTGTGGACAAGGGTGGATTAGCGTGACAGAGGGATGATTGGTTTGATGAAGTCCACCATATGGCTGTCTGCTACTCCTGGGAGTGCTGCAGTCACTTACCACTAATGCCATGGCAGAATGTGATGATGACTAATGGGGTCAACATGACTTGGCTCTTTTGAAAAACTGACTGGAAGGTATTTTCAGTAATATGGCACTATCCACTCAACTACTCACACAAAGGGTATTTGCGCGATAACATTAGTTTCTAATGGCAACATTTGGAGGGAAGCAAGAAAATCTAGTCGTGCAGTAATATTAAGAAGCAGGAATCTGAACAACACACATCCTTGTTGGCCTTTGAATCAGTCCTGTTACAACACTCTCTCTTTTATGTTTGCGACTGTGTAAACCTGCCAGCCCTCCCACTGTCACAGTAAAAACAACAACGATCAACTGTACAGCCCACTTCATCTTCGTCTCATTGTGTTACCTGAAAGTGGACCAATTTGGCAATGTTAGGGTCGGCAATGAACATCTGATGCAGCAGACAACAGATGAGACATTGCACCTCCCTCAAGTCACTGAGCAGGCCTCCCTCTGGCTCGGCGTCCTCCACGCCCCCCCTGGCTCTCGGCCCCAGGCTTCCCTGTTTCGATTTCCCTGGCAAGGGGCCCCTAATGCTACTGAGCAGGCTCTCTGTGTTGGCCCCCAGCTGCTGCTCTTCGGAGGTTGGCAGACACACTTCCAGGAGAATCTGGACTGCTGCGCTGTCCTGGGGTTAAACAGAAACAGGTGGTTACCGTGGCTAAGTGTGAAAGGTCATCTCTTACATATTTTTTCATGCCACATTATCTCATGCCATATTATTTCTGCATTCATGATTTGACAAACCCCCATGACATGAAAATAAAACTAAGAGTCTTCTTTAAAAAAAAAAAGTGAAGTCGGAGAATGTGAGAGTAAAAGAAGTGTGTTATAAATACCTGTGCAGCTAGAAGGGCGTTTTTCAGCTCCTCCCTGGTGACCTCGGGTGTATCTGGCTGTCCGGGCACGCCCAGGTTTGAGACCGTCTGGCTTTGCCGATCAAAGTCAGCCGTCTCCTTCAGGTGGCAGTGTAGGTAGGCTTTTGAGGCCAGCAGGTAGCCATTCAGCATGTGAAGCACAATGTCCATCAAAGGAGGACACCTGGCAAAAAAAATAAAAAGTTGAACCTGTTATTTAGTTTTTTATAGGGCTGTCAATCAATTAAAATATTTAATTGCATGTAATCGCATGATTGTCCATAGTTAATCGCAATTAATCACAAATTAATCACACGTTTTTTATCTGTTCAAATGTACCTTAAAGGTAGATTTGTCAAGTATTTAATACTCTTATCAACATGGAAGTGAGCAAATATGCTTGCTTTATGCAAACGTATGTATATATTTATTACTGGAAATGAATTAACAATACAAAACAATGACAAATATTGTCCAGAAACCCTCACAGTTGCCCCAAACTGCATGTGATTATCATAAAGTGGGCATGTCTGTAAAGGGGAGACTCGTGGGTACCCATAGAAAAACATTTTCATTCACATATCTTCAGGTCAGAGGTCAAGGGACCCCTTTGATAATGGCCATGCCAGTTTTCCCTCGCCATACAATGCAATTTAGCACAAGTTTGGAGTGTTATTTAGCCTCCTTCGTGACAACCTAGTATGACATGGTTGGTACTAATGGATTCCTTAGGTTTTTCAAGTTTCATTTCACAATGCATTAAAGAAATTGGTGGCATTAAAACGAATTTGCATTAATGCGTTATTATCACGTTATATTTGAATATAGAATATGTCCTGTCGTTACCTGTACACCCTCTGATCACAGCGCAGCACAATGAGAGGGTCCACCATCAGGTCGTTCTGAGTGTACGTCTGTTGCCTGAGCAGCTTAGCTGAAGGTTGGAGGGCGTTTACGGTCATCACCCACAACCTGCAACACAGACATCAGTTTTAACTTTCACTCATATCACATTCAGTAATATGAAGTGGAGAAAATACGCAACCGTTTTTTTTTTTTTTAGCCCAGTGTTTGGAGCTTCATAACAAAGAATTTCCAATTGAGATGCCTAACATTTGAAAAGCCTGACAGCACATAAAGAGACATTGTGGCACTTTTTAAAGGATAATAGTAAAATTGCTGGTTGACAAAAATATCACACTTATCCAGATGAACTAGTCATGAACTGACCACCTTTTTTCCAAATTGGATTCCTTGTGTTTTGGAGGACAAATATTCTAAAATATGAGACACACTTCAGTAGGAGTTTAATTCAGTTACTCACAAATTAGCCAGTGGCAGCTATTCACCCTCAATCTCTCTTATCAGACCGATGTTAAACTATGAACAGCAGGGTACTCTTGGAGCTCCAAGCCTTCCTGCAGCTTGCGCACTGGCATCAATCAGTGGATCTGTGTGAAATCTGACACTGCTGCCCTCCTGCTGGGTTCACCAGAGCCCGGCCCTCTGTAACATTCAATACTATGAGAGGGAGTGAGGAAGAGAAGAGGGAGGGGGGAAACAATCCCTCACATCTCCCTCTTGGTGAATCTCCCTCAGTTTTCCTGCCCTGAGCTCTTCTTGTTACAGAGACCTTCTGGATCGATAGGATGTCTGCTCAGAGCTTTGGTAACTGTGCTCCTGTGGGCCCCGGGGCAGCGTGAGGGTCACCCTTTTCTGTCCAGAGAGTTCACGCAGGCTGACAGAGTTGTTTGGCTCAATACCTCTGATCTATTCACACAATAATCATTGAGCAAGCAGCCTGGGGTTAAGGGCTACAACTCTTGTTCCACCGGTCTCCCTTTAATCCATTTACAGAGTCTCACAGCAACTTTACACAGCCTTGGGAGAGACGACCCCAAGTCAAGTACTACTGTTAACCTTTTCTGAAAATACATACAATTATAAATCGAACCAGCAGGAAAAAATATCACTTAATCCGTGGGTTCATATGTATTCTGTTTTTTTTTTTATTTACTTTTTTCTTAGGAAATTGAGCAAAAGATCCCAAATTCTAATTAGTGAAGACAAGATACTTATTTGGCCTCTTGATTGATTTTGAGCCCAAATACTCAAGTGATACCATTAATTTAAGGCATACTAATAATGCCTTAAGGCAGAAAATATACCATATGCAGTAGGCATAACAATTATCTGGATCTTATGTGAAATTTAAACTTGCACAACGTAAACAAATTGAATTTTTCCAATAACCACGATGTATTATTCCCATGTGGTATTCTCACTTGAGGCTGTCACAGTAGCATTTCCTATCCTTTGTCACAACATGTAATCGTGTCCAGAGCATGTACCTGCGGGGCATCACAGTGTTGAGGCCCATCCAGAGCTTGTTAAGTGTCTGCAGTATTCGACGAGGCACAGCGGGCTCCAGCAGCAGAGCCATGCTGGCTGTGAGGGCCTCTGCATACGGGATCAGGTCACCGGGTGAAAGCAGTGTTAAATGCTCCAGGATCCGCATCAGCCTGGGACTGCTGGACGGTAACTTCTGGAAGGCTTGGGCGGGGGGGGGATGACAAACAGCTGAATTTTAATACATTTTAACCAAATGTGCACACTGAAATTAATAGAAACCAAAAACCTCTGAAGCATTAAATAGACAGTAGCAACATCTGGAAATACATTTGTTTAGACTTAATGGTGGTCGGAAGAAAACTAAACTACAGTGGTATCATCCTTTAACCTTAATCCACAAAAAATGTTAATCAAAGGTGATAAGTGTCAAATCCACAGAATGAACACCAACCTGTTGAGTCTGTGTGTTCTAACTCAATTGAAACCCCTGTTCACCTCCTACCGCCAAGCCCTAAGAGGCAGAGCAGCTATTTCTCTATTCTTGCCATACTTTCATAAATAATCCATCCATTGTCTTTCTTGTCACCATTATTCTGAAGAGGGTTGCAACGTAAAGGGAGCCTTAAACACACCCTGGATATGTTACAACTACACAGTCGTGCACGGTTGCATAAAAACATAAAATCTAAATTTGTAAAGGTACATATACATTAACCTGTATAATGGTGTGTAGAACTGATTATCTGTTACACTTTTGCATTTTGTCAAGGATCTCTGTCAAAGAAAAGCCAATTACAGCATAATCCTCTCAACCTTGAAGGATTAACTATAGAGATAAGATTCCAGTTGGATAACGGCTTATACCTGTCAATGTATTATACAATATTAGTGTCTCTTCCCTGTTCCACTCAAGACTGGCAACACTGCTCTCTTACCTACATACACACTACCTACTGTACCTAGGTTACTATCACTGCTGTCTGGCTGGCTTTAATCTGAGGTTTATTATTTAATCTTTTCAATCCAAACAATGTCAGTTTACCTTTTAATTGTATCTAATCAACTCTTGTAGTGTTGTTTTGTTTCTATTTACCTTATGCATATACAGTATGTGGCACTGATTGTTAAAGGACTTTGATAACCTTCTGCCCCAACCCTGTTACTTTCATCCCATATTCCCATCCTCCTCACCCTGGTGGAGCTGGCTCTGAGTGTATCTGCAGGTGTTGCTGGGGAGCATCATCCTCCTCAGCAGGGGCAGGGTACCGGTCACCTCCTCTTCACACACCCAGTCCTCCACTAGACATAGGTGGGGGTAGTTGGTGGCCAGCAGCCTCAGCAGGGCAGAGTGCAGACCTGGGGAACAGGGAAAGAGAAAGGAAGGCTATTTGTAAATTTATTACCCACAAGAATTTTGTGTATTTTCGATTTTCTTATTTGTGTGTTAATAATAATTTGTTTTAATGCAGCTCATTTCTTTAACGCATTAACGCAACTTGTGATTTTTAGGTTGTAGCTAGAGTGAAGCTACTGGCACATATGAAACTAAAAAAACTGAGTTAATCTGTTGGTACCAACCATGACAAACTAGCTTGTCGCAAATGAGGCTAAATAACGCTCCAAACTCACGCTAAATTTTGGCAAGGAAAAACTGGCATGGGCATTTTCAAAAGGGGTCCCTTGACCTCTGACCTCAAGATATGTGAATGAAAATGGGTTCTATGGGTACCCACGAGTCGCCCCTTTACAGACATGTCAAGTCAGCACACAATGACTAAATGACAGCTGTTGTTGTCTGTGGGCTTGAGTTTGCCATGTTATGATTTGAGCATAATTCTTATGCTAAATGCAGTACCTGTGAGGGTTTCTGGACAATATTTGTCATTGTTTTGTGTTGGTAATTGATTTCCAATAATAAATATAAACATACATTTGCATAAAGCAAGCATATTTGCCCACTCCCATGTTGATAAGAGTATTAAATACTTGATAAATCTCCCTTTAAGGTACATTTTCAGCAGATAAAAAATGTGCGATTCATCGCAATTAACCATGGACAATCATGCAATTAATCACTTGTGTTGTTCCCTTTTTTCAAACATAAAAGCCTGATTTGTTTCCAACAAGGGATAATCGCTCACATCCTTTATCACTGCACAGACAAAAAATAGCAAATAGAGTTGAGGGAAAGACAAACAGATTGGAAGCTTTTCTGGTGGAGTAGTGATATTTACTCTGATATGTAATGCAGGATTATTACTACAATCTTGGTATACAACTTGTGTGCTCCCAAGTATGTAATACCATATTAGCAAAATAAAACGTGGCTATAAGTCAATGTCTCACCCCCTAGCTCCTGCTGCAGTCCCTGGGCCTGGGTAACCAAATACTTAATGGGGATCTGGTCCATCAAGGCTGCTGAGTAGGACTTTGGCTTCCTCTGCATCAGGGCTTTAAAAAAAGAGAGAAAAAGGGTGAGTGAAGTAAAGAAACTATAAGACAGGAAATAGAGAGGGTGATAACATAAAGCAAGAAAAGGACAAGACCGAGCATAAGTGTTTTATTTGGCAGTGTAAGGACGCCAGAGCCACTGTGCCGATGCGTTAGAGGAGCGGAGGTGATTTTTCATTGACGTGGGTTCATTACCACTGCTGATGGGCTTCATTACTCCTTCCTTGAAGGCTGCGGGAGCACTTGGGTAAACACAGCAATTAAAGAGATGGGCATAAACTCTCACATAAATCTGGCCTAATGAAGGGCAAGAGGAGAGCTCGTCATGGGAGAGAATAAACACTGACTAGGCTAACTGCTAATGCTCAATCTAACCTACAGCTGTCCTAGTTAGCTCAGCTCCCGCAGCCATTGTACTTGGCTCTTTGTCAGCCTTCCATTTATTCTCTATGAAGCGGCCAACATTCAGTGCCAAGAGAGAAAAGGATGAATGACTGCACATCCAGAGTGAGAGCATCTCCTACAACTTAACAGAGGACAAAAGCTGCCTTTCTCCTCTCACTGCCTGACAAATTCCCCCCATCTCACATACAATGCCTCCTTCAGCGGAGGAGATGACAACGGATGCACTTTAGACAGGCAGAAGACGAGAAAATAAGAAATGGAAAGGAAGTGAGCCAACATTACAGTAGGAAGTCAGGCACAGTGCAGTGTTATATGGGACACGGTTATTGTCTTGTACATACCCAGTTGTTTGGTGCTCGCCAACAGGTTCTCCTCATAAGACAGGATGTAGTAGAGGATAAGCAGTTGGGTGGTGATGGAGTAGCGCTGCCGTCCTCCTCGACTGCCCTCCCCTTGCTAACCAATAGCAAAAAAGAAGCAAAACAACAGCCACAGGTAAAGGACGGGCAGCAAAGTAGGGCTCTGCATTTTCAGAGAATGTGGGGATGGATACTTTCAAAAGACTCATCAGCAATATAAAACATGGAATGCTTGGAGCAACAAACAAGACTTGTATTTAAAAATACAAAAGGGTTTTGAAGAAATAAAAAGATCTAATATTAAAGGAAATATTCTGTAAAGTGCCATTGAAGAGAGGTATAAAACTCCATTCACTCTGGGAACTCAAGAGTGAAATGCTGCGTTCAAATTCTCCCACATACTGTCAGATATCATCAAAATAAGATATGTAAAATAAAGAACACACCACAAAACAAACACAAACACCATTAACGGTAGGGTGCAGTTTTGTTTTTTTTGCAGTTCTTATGACGCCGGAGGGCTGACTCACCCCAGCAGAGCTCTGGAAGACATTGAGGATCTCCTGCTCCGTGATGGGCTGGTTGGTGGCCTCTGGATTGGCCTTTGATGCTGGAGTGAGGATGGAGTTGATATAGGCGTCAATTAGGGGAATCAGTTGGGTGTGGATGGGGGTGGTTGTCTCACAGAGCTGGCGATAGATCCAATCCTGGAAGATGCACACAAGGATAGCACCGGAGGGCAAAATTAAGTTTGAAATCAGTCGAAACACTAGTATTAAGTTGTCAATGAGCCATCGAGTGCACGTCTCCTACCTTGATGGACACTTTGTGCTTGGTGAAGGCTCGGCTACGGAGCAGCTGATAGATACAGTGAATTGGGAGGAATCCTGTGATGGTGGCACTTAAGTTGTTGGTCACTGCAACCCTCACCGCATGTGCTGTAACCACCTACACACCAGAAATAAAAAGTTATCTAAAGAGAAACAATGGAAAATAGACAAAGCACACCCACAAATCTTGTATAGTTCAACGTCACATTATAGTGAGAATGTGATCAACTTTGAATGTTATTTCTTTTTTATGGCTCCTTCACTAACAAGCTCCTTTCACTCTTCAACCGAAATTATGGTAATGTGAAGACTCTTGATTACTAATTACGATTAGCAAAATACGTGCGAGCAAACATTACTTACTGCATCATACATCAAGTACAGACTCAGATGTAGGACTGGGCCATATGATGATTATATGGAGTGAGACGAGAGAAATTTGTCTAAGATCTCGTTACACTGAGGTATCTTTATCTTTACCCAAAACTGCTGGCTAGTGTTAAATAATGTACATTAAAGTGATTTATGGCCACTTTTAGAGGGACTTTTTATTTCATTTTGACAAGTTGTCAAATCAAACCTTCTACATTCCTGAGTTTACAGTAGCTCTCGATGAGGAAAATAAATGAGAGGCGATGAGAATAAAATACTGAAGCCCTGAAAGGTAAGTGAGAAAAAAAAGTCTGGTGATTGATTTTCTAAGTCTGATCCAAATTGTTTTCTTTCGTCTGTTATAACTAATAAGTGCTAAATACTAGATTGGGAGCATTTCTATTGCCTCTGCACAGCTCTCAACATGGCGACAGCTGAACCGGCGGGGTCGTGTCAAGAAGGGAGCCCGAAAATCGTGAAATCTGATCTAAGATCTGCAAAAACATGCAAAAACTCTTGCGAGATGACAACTTATCCTAACCTTAACTATTCGAGGACAATGCCTAACCTTAACTATTCGAGGTCAATGCTGAACCTTAACTATTCAAGGTCAGTGCCTAACCTTAACTATTCAACATTAAATGCCTTCACGAGAGTTTCCCCACTTTGCGGGCTCCCTTCTAGCCACTACCAGCCGGCGGCTCGAAGCTAACGGTGCTAGCAGCGCTAACAGTGAAAACAAATGTCAGGACGGCATTATCAGCGGTAACCGTCGTATGAGAGCAGTGCAGAGCGGTGGCCGTGAGGTAATCACAGGGGCACGCTCACATGCTCTAACACATGCACGACCGTTTAT
>CAKALU010000175.1:12988-27090 GCA_916700995.1 Hozukius guyotensis
CAATGCCTAACCTTAACTATTCGAGGTCAATGCCTAACCTTAACCATTCAAGGTCAATGCCTAACCTTAACTATTCGAGGTCAATGCCTAACCTTAAATATTCGAGGTCAATGCCTAACCTTAACTATTCGAGGTCAATGCCTAACCTTAACTATTCAACAATAAATGCCTTCACGAGAGTTTCCCTAGTTTGCAGGCTCCCTTCTAGCCACTACCAGCCGGCGGCTGGCATGCACGGCCGGACCGTTTATGTCAACAAAGGAGAAGCTCTGATTACTCAGGTAGATTACTCCACTATATCTTTACATAGCAAATAGGAGTTTGATGCTATATTAATGCTCTGGATATCGTACAGCACCTTTAAGAACAGGTGAACAAATGGTTTTGCCAGGATATTCTGTCTAAGTTCCTTTTTTTTTTTTTTTTACATTTGTGAAACAGGTGGTTTGCCAAGTGGGGAAAAAAAAAAGTTTTGCCTTTTTTTCCCCATCTGTGGAAACAGGTGATTTTTTTTGGCCGGGATAATTTTTCTAATTTCCGTACTAAAAGCTTTCAACAAATATACAAATAAATCATTGAAAACTGGAATTAGCAGGGAGAAAATGTGCATAAGGATTTAAAAGATTACAATGCATGTACCTGTTCTGTGAAGATCTCCTGTGTGAAGATTGTCTTCATCTTGCTTAGAGAGCTGGGCTTGATGGCAATCTGTTGAAAATTGGCACAAAAAAAGAGAACATCAACAATGGTAGGTTTACTGTGAGTGAAAACAACCTGCAGGCAACAGTGCTGGTATTTTGTAATTCCCTCCTTTCATATTTCATAAGAAGAATTCTACATGGCAGGCGCAGCATTGAATTGAGAGGTTTGCCCTCGGGGTGGAAACAAACAGGCTCTAAATCCAATTACATTACACATCTTAGTGGAAAATACACTGAGACAGGAAAACTACTTAGCACACAGGCAGGAAACAATAGTGCACTTAATAAGTAATAAAACAGCAAATTGGCCACAGGGTACAGAGTGTCTTGGTAGATATGTGTATGCTGCAAGTGTTTCATCAGGGATATAGTCTTTCTATGCACCAGTGCTGCAGTGGAGGAGTGGAGTGGGGCCAGTAGCTGGTCAGCCAGACTGATGTATTGATCACTGCCTCCCTCCCACCTACCACCTTACCTTCATCCCCAAAGTAGAGCACACCAACTCAATAATGGAGCTGAGCTGGTTGCTATGGAAATACATGGCAACCAGTAATAGCATCTCTCCAAAAGAAGCAGATACGCCTGCAGCACTGTAAGGAGGAGGACACACATATGCATGAGAGGCAAGTGAGAAAAGACACTCAGACTTGTCGTTAATCCTGCATCTTATAGGACAGAATTTTAATAAACTGATTAAGCTTGTTGCATCAACCCACACACACCACACTCACTCACACACAGACACACACACCTTTTTCTCTCAGTCTGCATCCCCTTAGTTGCCCCTAAAATCACTTAAAACTCTGATGATTTATACTTTATGGACTAGAGTCACAAACAAATACGCATTCATATGCACTGCTGCAGTTATTATTTGTTGTTAAGACAGGCCATATTAACTTTAATTTTAACATACAAATAAAAGCTTTGCTGAGTTTATCAGGAAATAATACATTTTATAGGCCTACAGAAAAAAACAAACATTTGTGTATGTACTTAGGAAGTGGATGTGTGAAAGAGGAAAGATGCATACAGTGGCACGGCTTTATGTAAAAAACGTTATGTAACTTAACATTAAAATATATCGAGGACAACAGCCTCATTAACATAAAAACTGTAAAGAGATTCTGCTTACCTCTCAAAGTATTCCTCTTCTTTGATCATCCAGCTGAGCCACATGACCATCAGCTGTTCCTGCTCTGGAGTGCTGGACACAAACACACACACAGATGACAATGCTCAAACTCCATATAACAAAGTGACAATCAATTCCAAAAGATGCGGAGAGGACTTCTGGCAGGCAGCATGCATTGGCAGAAAATCAAAACTTGAAGAGAAAATTGAATAGGGTATGTGATCCCGACCTAGTGTATTTGTGTTTGCTGAATAAAACAAAGACTTATAAAAGTAAGAGTCAATAAGACGAGCTTCATGTACCTGACCAGAGTAGGGAAGGCCAGCAGCTTGCAGAAGGACAGAGAGACGAAGCGGACGCCAGCAGGAGTGGCCGGGGGCCGGCTGGTCATCAACTGCAAGAGCTGCTCTGCCTCTTCATCTGTGGGTCTGTAGAGGGATCACATTGAGTATATTATCTCTAAGATATGAATGTTTTAGAATTAAGCCAATTCTTTCAAAAAAATTCACTGACTGTGGAACATTTCTAATATGTGCTGGAATAAATAAAGCATTCAGAGTTAAAAACAACAAGCAAAACATTATTTTCAAATCTCAAACTTTAAAAACAATCAAATGTGCATAAAAATCTTCTTTGACCTACCTGAGGCCCGCAATGCCCATGAGAGCACAGTAGAGTCGGAGCAGAGCGCTGGCCTTCACCACATGCTCCTCTCTGAGGCCAGAGTACCCTGAGCTGGCCTCCTCTCCCATATCACCGTCGTTGGGCACGTGGGTGCTGCGTGAGCGTGGCAGGATGGCGACCAGCTCCAGCAGCAGCTGTCTGCGCATCTGCCACAGCACAGAGCTGCTTTCTCTCTTTCGCTGGCAGTACAAAGAGAATGACATGAGTTAACTGCTGTGGCTCCAACCAGTGAATGTTTGGCATTTTTCTTATGATAATAAACAATTAATAGATTGACAAAATTGTCGACAATTAATTTTCTGTCAATCAATTAATTGACTAATCGTCTGAGTTGTAATGTAAAACACAGAGAAAGCTAAATATAGAACATTTCAATACATTTCCCCAGCGGAGAGGCTTTTCTACAGAGCTGAGGGAGAGCCTTATTGTCTAAAAAGAAATAAAAAAAAAACATTTCAAGGGAAACAAACAAATAATGGCATTTGCAATGAAAGGCTTACTGTGAACTGTCTCCATGAACTGCCAGAAATACCAGCAGATGGAAATATACATGATTCCATTTATATCTTTTGTTATATTAAACATTGGCTTAAATTTAGGACAATTTCATTCAAGATATGACAATTGAGAAAGACAGAAAACAATGAGGGTGACACAAAACAAAGATCCCATGCTGGGCTGGAGAATGCATTAATGAGGGCATAGAAAAAATAGAAAAAGAAATATGTGTGTTTGAGAATGTGTCCATAGTTTTTACACTTTAATACAGGATGATTACATGACATGCACATTAAAAGCCCAGACTGTCTAATCAAAGTTAAATCATAAATCATGAGCTAGTTTAACTTGACCCCATTTCATCCAATAGACTCAGATGAGGTGTCCGCTCTAACATGGTGAGACTCTTGTAACGTGCTCCATGAGTACAACACAACATCTTGTCTTGTCACCTCACAGAGTACTTTTGCCTCTGCTCAACATGATGAGACAAAATGATCACACTGCATTACAATCTTCTCTATGTTAACTCACCAAACTACATCTGCAACCAGTTTTGTTTCTACTTGAACAAACTAGAGTGTGTGTGTGCGCCTATTTAAACAACATTAAATGCAATACAGAATAAAGCCTGGCCCCTCACCTGTTGTCCGTTGCGAATGAACATGCTGAACCAGGTACGGACTTTGCTATTGGTACCCAGTAGTAGACCGCTGACATAAGAGACTAGGGGACTGACTGCCTCATCTGGTGTATCTGGCCTGTAGTCCAGAGTCAGAGCCACACCCAGACCAGGCAGGTGACACTCCTCCACCTGGGAATACACAGAATAAACAACACAGTCAATTACATTATTATATTATTCTGATGGCATAAGATTTTGTTGAAAAAAACAAACAAAAAGACACTCCACATTACAAATTGGTGGTGTCTATGTGTTTTGTTCTACAACCCATTACTTTACTTACTTGTTTATGTCTTCTAGTATATTCAGCAATTAAAATAATACATCATGTTTGAGTTATTTCACAAAAATGACACCTAAGTCTATGGTGACGTAAATGTCTTATTTTGTCACACCAACAGTCCCAAACCATAAAATATTCAATTTACAATGATATAAAACAAATAAAAGAGAAGTAGAGAAGCAAATATTTTGGCATCTTTGCTTGAAAAATGACTAATTAATTGATTATCAAGACAGCTGCTGATTAATTTTCTGTTGATTGACTAATCGTTTTAGCTCTACTATACATTATTCTTCAGCATCCTTTCTCACTTGTCCCTGCATGTTATCTGCTCGTTTGACCGTTCTCAGGACAGTTTTTGGTATAAGTCTTGCTGATGCATTCTTCAGGAAGGCAATGGTGTCTACTACCTCCTGGGGCCTCGTTCAATAACTGACTGCTGTAACCTTCTTAAGAATGTGGGGGGGCAAGAAGAAAAAATTCTCCCAAAGTGTATCACAACATAAATCAGTAAAGACAAATATCTTTCTAACTTTTATGAAGTTAATAAATTCACATTGTCACAGTTTTGACATTTGAATTTGATACATCGTTATCATAAAAATATCAATTATAGTCGCTTTAAAGCCATTATGTTTAGAATTTGAAAATTCATGACCTCTTTTAAGGAGGCATAAACTGATAAGGCATGGCTGCAATGATGCCTTTGATTTCCTAAGTGTTGAGGGAAACTGCAAAATCATTTAAGACGTGTTGTTACAGTAAATACTTATGTCGAGATCATACTTAATTTTTTATGCAACCATGTTTCTGCAAATAATTGGCAAAATTCTCCACACAAATCATGAAAGCGTATCATACAAACTGACGAGATGCTAAAAATTGTGCTTTTAGTTTACACATACATAATTAACATGAAAAAAAGGAGGTTCTGGATAAAGTGGGATTCTGGTGTTAAGTTTGAAGTCCTGTGATTATATTAATTATAATTATTAGTTAATTATATTAAAAGTGTGACTGACCACCATAGCTCTGATGTTGAGGGCCTGTGAGGGGTTCATCTGACAGAGCTGCCTGAGGGCTTCAGTCCTGCGTCGACCACCCACACTCTCCTCATCCTGACGCTCTCCATTCTTGATCAAACCTCTACAGACTGCAAAGACAGACGTGCACATTTAAGTAAACAAGCAACATATAACACCCTTAAAAAAACACAAGTTGGACTTTTGAATTCGCTCAAATTTTACATTTTTATATTTTGTATCAGGTGATTTGCTGCCTATTAGCAACATGCTCACTGAATGTTATTTTAGTAAGAGTAATACTATACAATCAATACATTGTAACGATGTATGTCATGTTTGCTTAATAATGTGATCCTTGTCTAAAGGTCTCCACAGTAAGACTCATTTCTCCAATGTCATGGCCAAGTCATGTTCCTCCATAAATGCCCTAAACCATAGAATCATGACTCATTTATTTGCCTGTAAATAAGATTTTACAGCCATCACAAGACAGCATTTCATCTCATTTTTCCTTGTACTTTTCCACAGTGACAGTTTGAAAGGCAAACGGTTTATGGTTGGCTGAGACTGTGGCAATGCACTGAAATGATATTAGTTTCCATCTCTGCCACTTCTGGATTATTTCATATGCCATAAAGGAGCCAGTGGAGTTAGGTCTGGTTACCAGCTTGTGTTCAACATGACAAACCTTGATGCTTCTAGACAGAGCTATTTCCTACACTTCACCCTTCGATCAATTCATTTTAGTGAAACAAAGCATTTTCCTGTAACAAAGGATTCCTTAATGTTGACTGCTATGTAACAGACAAAAGCTATTGACTTATAGACCTGACCATCTGTGTGTTAAGGAGGCACTGGAGACGATGGGCGTCTTATTATAATGTGTCTCTCAAAGCACACTCTGTGAGCCAGAGCAAGACAATAATGTTCATCAATCAAAGACAAATACAAACACCCCTAGGTCAGTGGCATGGCTAGAATCAAAAGAAAATGTGTGATGGCAAATCAATAGCAATCTGCCTATAATTATAATGAAGCTATCACTTCTAATGTAATGTTAAGTAAAGCCGTATTTTCGCCACAGCAGGTACACTCACTAACCATATGAAGCTAGTACTGACAATTAAACAGCCACTCTATCTCACATTATCA
Organism: Hozukius guyotensis; assembly: GCA_916700995.1. NCBI lineage: Eukaryota > Metazoa > Chordata > Actinopteri > Perciformes > Sebastidae > Hozukius > Hozukius guyotensis. The sequence goes on from CAKALU010000175.1 coordinate 19,152, forward strand.
GCTGACAGCATGTGCAGTGTTGTGAGACAGATGAATTACCTTCATTGAAGCTGTCAGGGACATTGGCAACCAACAGACACAGAAACCAGTCTCCATTGCGGACATGAAGCAAAGCCTCTGCCACATCCACGATGGGGAGCAAGGAAGGCAGCTCTGAGAAAAAGAAAAAATAAACATTCTAGACAACAATTTGTCAAGTGCAGAGGACAATATCACTGAGGTCATATTTTCAGGCTGGCTTTACTATTAGGTAGTTTTTTCCTAATATACAGCTAATTTTTGATCATTTATGTGTGTACAAAAGACATTGTATTCAGCACTATCCCACTTCCACAGCACCTTTAGGTAAAAGTATTAAGAAGACGAAAGGAGTAGGGTACCTGCTTGTAAAATGCAGAGGACATCGGCGACCTCGTCCAAGTAAACAGGGCTTTCAAAGAGTTCAGAGGACTTCAAGAAAAACTCTCCATTTGAGTCGACCACCTGAGAAACAACAAGGGAAAGGGAAACACAGTGTGGATCAATCACCCAAGGCCTCCTATTAGGTGAAGATGCAAGCGCTGAAGGGAAATTGTAGTACAAAGAAATATATAATTTGTGAGTCAATGTGAGAGCAGCTGCCAGAAATTTGGGAATCATTTCTGATACCAACTTCAGCTTTGATGAACAAGTAAAGGAAGCTGTGTAATCTTGTTTCTTTCATCCAAGGCTCATTTCCACAAGTAACATATTTTCAATCATTCAGTATTTTGTACTAAATCATTCATGCTTTAATTTTTTTAGATATAGACAACTCTGTCTCTCTATATTCAAGCATGAAAGATCTGTCTCCACATCTCTAGATTATATCAAAGCCAGCAGCTCGGACTAAGGCCACTGAAATCACCAAAATACACAGTTTCTGCAGTGTCTTATCCGGGTAGTTGAGGGTGGCATAACCAGTGCTAGCTTTAAAAACAAATATTAAGTACCTTTATAAATTTCATGTATACGTTTTATTTATCAGATGTAATTGAGCATCATTTAGCACATATCCTTGTCTTTTCTTATCATGGTTCATCATTCGTTTCATAAAAAAAATACTCTCACCATGTTTACCATTCAAGCGAACTTCATTAATGTTGTCAATGTCCTTTGATTTACTGAATCATGTGGGGACTCTGACTGTACCTTATTCATGATAGCCAACAGTTCACTGAGGGTCAGACGGAGTCTCCTGAGGGGATCACTGTGTTCAAACTCCAGGGTCAGGCCATGCTGTAGCTGTGACACCAGGATGCTTTCTCCGTTAGAGCCACCTGCCTTGTGCCTGGCGGAAAAGACAGCACATTGTGTATACTGGTAAAATGACCTTCCCGTGGATTTTTGGAAAACATTGATCAGTTGTATGGAGTTTCTTACGAAGAAAGCAATGTTATGTATGAAAAAACAGAGGTAAGTCAGATATACCTAAGCTGCTGCTCCTTTCGTGCATCCTGCTCCAAGGCATGAAAGTCAACAGACAAAAGCGCTACAATGGAGTTGACAGCTTCCACTCCAGAGAGCAGGCGGAGGATCAGCTTCTTGTCCTGTGCCCAGGACTGGCTCTGATCAGCTGGAGCACATAAAGCCATCCTCACCAGGCAGGGCAGCAGCAGCCTCAGCTCAGGGTCACTCAGGGCGGCCAGGCGTCCCACATCCACCTTCTGCATGGCTTCAAAAGCATAGGAGCTGACAAACTGCAGCCCTGCACTGTCTGCCATCATCTCTGCAACTAAACCCTGAAGGAACAGGCAAAAGAGGGGGCAACATAGAATTCATCTCTTAAGCAAACTGAATTCCTTCTCAGTCAGTCCCGTAATCCTCTGTCGTTTTTATCAGTCTTTCATTGAGAGTCTCCTTTGTTTTTCTTTTATCTGTTGGTTTCACAGTTAAAGACAGAAACAGTCTCAACAGTATTATTAAAATCTGTTCTAAGATTATTGGTGTGAAACAGAGAGACTTGAATTCCTTTTGTAACCAGCAGATCCTCCATAAGGCGGAAGGTATTTTAGCATCTTCTGGACATGTGCTTTTCAGTGAATTTTCTCTGTTGCCGTCAGGACATCGTTATGGTTTACCGGTTTGTAAAACTAACCGCTATTCTAGATCGTTTATCCCCTCTGCAATCAGATTATTGAATGCTCCTTAGATTTTATATTTCTCATGGACTTTTATCCTTTTACCGTCACAGATCCTTTTATCCTTTATTAAACTGATCCTTCTGTTGTTCTTGTTCAGTCTGTTTATTTATTAGTTAGTCTAATTTACATCAGTAATCGTTTTGGGTCCTGTTTTATATATTTTTTTAGCTTACATATATTGTTGTTGTTGTTGTTGTTGTATGTCACTATGTTTTATCTATGTTTTTTATGTACAAGCTTCTCCAAACCAATTGCCCCTAGAGGGATTAATAAAGTTGTTTGAATTGAATTGAATTGAAACAGACAATTTAAAGGGCTGCATCTGATGTCATCTGAAGCAAATAAAAATGGACAGTCTTCTAGTCTGTGCATCTTGTGTGATTAAGAGCAGATGCACTGATATATAAAGGGTTTAGCAAACACTACAGAAACTCTATAAATAGTCAGGCAAAGTAGAGTTCAGCTGACACAAGTTAACTTTGTCACAAATACTAATGCATTCATTTCTCCATAGATCTTGAATTACCAGATCATTAGCAACTTGCATGTGTGAGTTATAATTTAAGAGGAAAATTGAATTTTAAAAATCATTGTGTTCGTACAACAAAGAAGAGTATGTGTATTTCAGTCTGTGGGGTGGATTTGTGGAATGGGTTAGGTGATGGGTTGAGGCGGAGCACAAATATAAATCACTTTAAAAAGCTATACAAAAAAGATATTTTTGGGAGGTATATGGTTGAGGAAGAGTTGTGATAAGGGTTGTGTTAAGGGTTGGTTTATATCTACTTTTTCACTCCGGATGGATATGTGGGTTGTAAATAAACTTGGGATGCTGTTCATATATTTAATTTGGGATGTAAATAAATCTGGGATAGTTTATATATTATATTATATTATCATTCTATGATATATGAGTTATTAGAGGAGAAGTGAGAAAGGGGTATAGGGAAATATAAGTTTTACTTATACCTACTCCTTTTTGGATACAATTACTCTTGTTTTGTTTGTTATTATTTTGTATCTTTTTTTATTTATTTTTATGTTCGAAATAAAGTCTTTCATTCATTCATTCATTCAAATATAAATAAATTTAAAAAGCTATACAAAAAAGATATTTTGGGAGGTATATGGATGAAGAAGAGTTGTGATAAGGGTTGTGTGTTAAGGGATGGTTTATATCTACTTTTTAACTCTGGATGGATATGTGGGTTGTAAATAAACTTGGGATGCTGTTCGTATATTTAATTGGGGATGTAAATAAATCTGGGATAGTTTATATATTATATTATATTATATTATATTATATTATCATTCTATTGAGTTATAGGGAGAAGTGAGAAAGGGGGTAGGGAAATATAAGTTTTACTTCTACCTACTCCTTTTCGGACACTATTACTCTTGTTTTGTTTATTATTTTGTTTTTATTTATTTTTATGTTCGAAATAAAGTCTTTCATTCTAACAAAACAAGGTAAAGGCTGGCTATCTATCACTGATAACTGATGCCGATAGTGGTGCTAATGCTAGCTAGCTAATACTGGGAAGATCAGCTACACTTTAACTGGAATTTACCTACACAAAGTCAACACATTATTACGATTCATGCATAGCACTTAAACATGTTAAATATGTCTTCTTAAAGCCCAAACAACATCGTAAAGATACAGCCAACTCCAACTATTAACGTTAGCTAACAGCTAACTAGCAGTAGCTACCTTCTATTGGTTACTGAGCAACGCTTAGCATGCTACTAGCCAGCTAGCAGCTAGGCTAAGCTAACAGCTAGGCTAGGCTAACTAGCTCATAATACTGCTGTCTGGTAGGTCTCTTACCGTGTAAACATTCAATGTAAATACAATAATTGGAAGATCATAATCTTACCTCACTTCTTAGGATGATACTTGGACTTCTTTTTAAAAAGAGAAATATCCCCGTGGAGGCCTTCAGACCTCGGACTGTGTTGTTGTGTTGTCCGTCAGCCTCTAACGGTATAGGGGAGAGTCCAGAGCCAGTGACAGAGAGAGAGAGAAGTTGGTCCTAGTAGCTGCTCCGGTAGCTTTATGGAGAAATGTCTTTGTATTTTGTAAACGCTCTGTCTATTTATGGTTCCCGCATTTCCTTACTTGGGTCTTTACCTGTATCTACAGTGATTACTGTGTCAGTGTGACAGTAAGGCAACCAGCCGGTCTAGTCAGCACCGACTGACTGAGTGTAGTAGCACAATGACAGTGACTGGAGGCAGTCACATTACCACACTACCAGTCCTGCCCTGACTGCAGCCACTGGTGTGATGAACATGGGTTAGGCAATATTGACACATTATACCAGTATGATGGAAAACTTATTGCATTTGCAGAACAAAGCAGTGGCTCAAGTAGAATTTTTTAGAATAGTTAGTAGAATAAAGATAATAATGCACTATACTCACTTTTAACTTAGTCTCTTCTGCACTATATTCACTTTTTTAATAGTCGTGTATCTCAGTTGTTACCCTGCACTATATTCAGTTTTAACAGTTTTCTTCATCTCCTTGTATTTTTATATCTGGTCTATTTTTTTGTACTTTGTACTTTGCACTACTAACTTTTTATTGCCTTTTTACTAACATGTTTTGCACTATGGAACTGTGATTCCATAGTGCAAAACATGTTAGTAAAAACTGAGATCAGTTGAGGAAATACCCAGCCGGAGCAAACTTTCTCATTTTACAGTTAAACAGTACACCACAAGATGATTCTGAAAACATTTACATGAAAACATGAAATAGGCATTACATTAACAGAATATTGATTCACATTTGATCGGCGCTGCCTAGTTTGACCGTTTGATCGGAGTTCGCGAGTGATTGACAGCTGCTCAGAGACGGCAAGGCTCCAGCTCGGCTCTGATTGGTTGTTTCCCTCCGATCTGCGAAATCTTGCAGATGCCATTACGAGCACCGGGGGACACCGGAGGACAGAGAGGCACATGATTTTTTTCAGATTACCTGTCTCACTTCTGTCAGGATATAGTGACCGTGATATAAAAATAACTTTTTTTAATCCTATTTGCTCCAATTCTACCTACTGCTGCTTTAATGCAACATGGTATACTTTTACAGTTACATGAGAGACTAAACAGCTAGCTTCAAGTCTCTCTCGATTTGTAACTATTTAGATTTCTCTCTTACATTCTGTAGACTTTTACCTTCCCAGTCATTGACATGTTGGTGTAAATTCCACTACATTTCCAAGGGCACATTGACAGCAGTTGCTGACGGATGAAGGAAAACAGAGCAGGACCTCTGTGTATTCAAATGCTGCTGACAGCAAGGAAAAAATGCAGCAAATTCTCAAAAGAATGAATTGCCAGCTGCTACTACACGACCTCGAGGCAATTCAGCAATTTACAAGTAAGATATCTGACTCGATTTATTATGCAGGGTTATGCCTTCTTTCCCACTTGTGAATAGTGAGTGTGGTAACAAGCTTGCAGACCTACTGTATAGTAGAATCAGACAGTGACTGCAAACTACCATGATTTCCCAAAAAGAAAACATGGCACGGGACTGAAAATATTTTTTTCAGGGTTTTATTAAATATTGAATGTATTTTCTACACTCAAAAGACCACATACATTTGATGGCCAAATCTTTATGGCCAACAAATGTCGGCAAATATGCAAGGTTAAGAGAGCAATACCAATGGATTTTCCAATAGTCAAAGTACAGTTTCTCTCTGAACAGGAGAAATCCAGACAGTAGATGTTCCTCTGTGCACAAACACTGCATATCCACTGGGCAGCCATCCATAGCTGGTTAAAGTTCATTTACACCACACATTTACTTTCACATTGAAGTAAAATGGAACTGGTCTAAATGTATCCATAACCAATCAGAAGTGGTGCCGAAAGACCTCAGCCAATCAGAGTAAAGGAGAGGTATGGTAAACTAAAGGGATGTGCTGAAAAGGACACTGCATGTATGCATGTGCTCACATTCTAGCTCTCATTTTCTGTCTCCCCTAAAATAAAGGTCAAACCTGAGGTCAGCTACCTCCAAGAGATGCCAATAGTTCTCCTTCCACTCCGCTATTGGTGTCCTTGTCCAATTGCACATCACAGTCCCCCTCCCCAAAGCAATAATCACAAGCACAGGAAAATAAGTTGACGCACTTTATTCCTAAAACAGAAGCCACACCACCAACTGCTGGCATGGCATTCATATATAATTATTTATATATATTGCCGTTTGGTTTTTGTGTCTAAATGTGTGGTATAAAATACTATATACAACAATGTACCTCTTTATTTGAACACAGTGAAGTTCATTGCTGTACAAGTCCTCTGTAGCTACAGCTTTGCTGTAAGTCGTCCATGCTCAAAGGCATGGAACATAATTCTCCACTCTAATTCTTCTGTACATTGTGACAATACAAATATTCTGTCTCCATTACAAAAAATAATACTCTAAAAGCAACCTACTGGGACTTTATTTAATTTTTATGGGATTTTTTTTCCTGGTTGTTTTTTTAATTAAGACGATTACATATATCTTAGACCAATTGCTTTAAAGCAGGAAGGTGATATAAACCTTCTCCATTTTTTATATATAAAAGAGGTTAAGAAATAAGACAAATTATACATTTAAAAACTTACAATAAATAAGATAGATGCAGGCATTTCATTTGGATACTATTTCATCCAAAGGAATAAAAAGGAATTTCAGGTCTTAAAACCAAAGATCCATTCTTGAGTTTTTTTCCTTGATCAAATATGTCCCTTTTCTTCCAATAACTTTACAGATAGACTTGTCTCTCCAATACAGACTGGCCAGTGACTGTGCTGCCATGCTACATACCATGACAACCAATCTGTCATTCTCTCACGTTCATTAATTTGCGACTCAACTTCTGGTTTCCCCCCTCATCTTTATTCCCTTGTCTCTATGTGCATGTCTTTGAATCACAGGGACAGGGCTGCCTCAACCAGTTACAGCCGTCTAATCCCATCTCGGTGCAGGATCCAGCTCCGTACGCTGGTCTGGTTCTTGCCGTTTTCTTCAGTCTTGATGAAACTCTTTTCTAGAGTCGTCGCTTTCCTCTTCTTTGAAATGTTTCCCCTACATCCCGCCTGTAACAGGCTGTTGGCTACAACATGTTCATGATGAAGTTGTACATCTGGTTGAGCACCACAAAGTGAATGGGTAGACATGATCGTCGGTCCTGTGTAGCCGGGTCACACGTCAGCCAGGAGAGGGCGTTGTACTGCTCCAGCACGAATCTGTTCAGACATATAAAAGAAATGCAGTTACTCTTTAATTTGGAGTTACTTATAGGGTGACACACTGGAGTTAAAAATATTTTTTAAAAAAATAAGCCTTTATTCTCCAAATTATCCATCCTGTGCTATAATTAACCCGAAATGCATAAGAAACTAAACCTAAAAACTATTTTAATGTAATTTCAATGCTCATGTATATCGTCAATTCATCATCAATCAATATTGATATTTTTAAACGTAAACTAAAAGACCATCAATTTAGTCTGGCTTTTATGTAGTGTTTTATGGTTTTATAATTTTATGGTTTTTATTGTTAATACTTATTTTATTATCATCATCATTATTATAGTGTTTATTTTACTCTATTTTATCTAATCAACATTTTATTGCTGATCATTATTATCTCTTTTATTCTATTTTATTATCATTTTATTATCTTAATACAATCTGCTTATTTTGTGTAGTTTCATAATTTTTATTTATTTATTTTATTGATATTTTTATTTATCTTTTATTATC